>CAWUFW010018917.1:0-204569 GCA_963921515.1 Calotriton arnoldi | reverse complement strand
CGTCTGCGCCTGGGGGAGGGTGTCCGGGGGCGAGGGGCACTCTGCTCCGTGTGGGTGGGCTTCCTCTTCCCCCGGGATGCTGGAGCAGCTTCATCGGTGGGGAAGAGGCCGAGGTCACAGAGGAAGAGCTGCTGTGACTTTGGGGTTGCAGGTGAGGCAAGGGAGGGTGCTTTGGAGGGAGAGGGAACTGAGGACTGCGCAGTGCATGTGGATGCGTGTGTGTGTTCCAGGGCCCCATCCCCTGTGAGTCTGGCTTCAGTCCCCTGAATGTGCGTGCGTGTGCGTTTTGTCATTGGCGTGTGTGTCAGTGTGCTGGATGTGTGTGTGCTGGTGTGTGCCTGTGCCAGTGTGTGTGTGCCTGGGATGGGTAAGGTGCTGGGGAGTGTGGATGGAGCAGAGGCAGGAGGGGTGAGGGACCGTTTGAGGAGGGACACTGCTGCCGTCAGGGAGGAGTCCATGGACCTATTGCCCCTCTGTAGGTCAGACATGCCCGATGAGATGCCCTCCATGAACGACACCAGCTGAGTCAACAGCGCGGTGTGCGCATGGAGGACACTCAGCATGGCTGTCTGCCCTACATGGAGCTGGCGAAGGAGGTACACAGACTCCTCACTCAGGGCAGCAGGGGACACAGGGGCAGGGGGTGCGGTGCCTGGCCCAAAGGAGACACGCTCCCGGACATGGGAGCCTCCACGGACCTGGGGAATGGGAGCCGATGGGAGGGCGGTGGTGGTGCTGGTGGTGGCGGGGACAGCAACACTAGCTGGGGTGTGGTGGCTGCTGACACCCGCCTCCACAAGGGAGTCATCCTCCGAGTTGCTCTGGTCCTCAGCTGAGGTGGATGCTGCTGAGGACTCCTCGGTGTGGCTCCCCTCGCCCTCCGTGCCACTGGGTCCCTCCGACCACTCCTCGGCTGCTGACCCAGTCTGGCTCTCCGGCTCCTCCTGGTCCGTGGAGCTGTCCCCTTCCGTGGCCGTGGATGTATCTGCAAACAATGGGGAAACAGACAGACATCAGTCACCTGCACCAAACGCACACACCACTGTGAGCACAGCACATTACAGAGCAAGCCCTGGCATCATTAGTTGTACATTGCTAAAAGTGCCCTAATTGAACAGGAGAAGTCAATTGTCAGTCTGATGCCAAGCATGGCACTCACATCCCACATGGCCTTGCACCCATCTGTCTGGTGTCTGTTGGATTGCAACACCCCAGTGTTGACACATGCACCAAGTACACAGTAGTTGGACAGTGCAGAGGACACGGTGTGGACACATCACAGCTCTTGCCACTGAGTCAGTACAGGTTTACGGATGTAAGGGATGCCCAGAGTCAAATAGGAAATGCATGTGATGCATACCAGCGACAGACACCATGATGCACCCATGTCCTGATAGCCAGCGCCACTATGGTGTGCATGTAGCACATGTCACTCCCCTGCAGGATCACCAATCAGTAGACACATGCCATGGCGGAGGCATGACTGCAAAGTCATACATCACTGTCTCAGTGATGTATGACTTTGCAGCCAGACAACAACACTCTGCACTGTGTCACAATAGTAGGTCATGGGGAATGCAAGTCCTGGAGCTGCACAAGTGCACATGTACATCCCCCCACAACACATCCTCTTAACCCTCATCTGTCCAGGTCATACCTATTGGACATATGGGAGACCTGTGACACTACCCTCTGAACCTGAGCCCCTCACACTCTGCTGTGCATGGGGAACAGCTGCCTGAACTTCACATTTACATGCCCCAGTCTGCATGGGCAGCTGATCAGACACCTATGTGTCACACAAGTATCGTCTCCTATGGTCACATCTCCAGTGGCATGCTGAGCCCCTACCAAGAAACTCCACAGCAGTCCTGGCGACTAATCCACAGCACACTGACACAGAGGCAGACACCTGAGGGGTCAAATCACTGTGCACAATGTGTCCTCTGATACACGGGAGTGGGAGTACAGAGTGTATTGTATGGCCTGGAGTAGGCATGACTGTCCAGCCCCACATGAATGAGGGATGAGCCCTGGACTGTAGGCAGCTGGCTAAGTATGTGTGACACACGTCATATACATACTCCTGGGGCCCAAACATTGTTCCCACCCGCAGCATGGGTGTGTGCCAGGTACCCCAGCCACATGTGGTGGATCAGCTCAGCAATTGGACCACAGATCAAAGTAACACGCTGAATACATGTCAGAATACAGGCATTGTGTAAGCAATGGACCCACCCATGATGCCCACCACAGAGTCAGGGAAACAGATGCTGTCTCCCACCTTGAGTCAAGCAAACTGCAAGGACACAGTCCTAAGTGACAGAATTCCCTGCATGTAAGGGCCACACCTGGGTATCAGATGAGGAGTGGGCAGTGCACAATAGAGGGACATGGCTCCTGGACAACATGACTGCTGTACTGTGGCAGTTCAACCTGGCCCGAGGAGGGCACATAACATGTTAGACAGAGTACACAGTGCAGTCTTTGACTCACCCCCTCCTTGCTGCTCTCTGGCCTTCAGCTGCCCATCCAGGTCTGGAAAGACCACCGCCAGGATCCTGAGCATGTGGGGGGTCAGGGTCCGTGTTCCGCCCCTCCTGCGAGGAGGCGACAGCTTCAGCTGGACCCGTGCAATCCTCCGGGTCCAGCCCCGAAGGTCCTGCCACCTCTTTTGGCAGTTGCGGATCCGGCGCTTGTAGACCCCCACGGACCGGACAGCCCGGACGATGTCCTTCCAGATCTCATGCTTCCGATGGGCAGAAGCCTGTCAGGATGACAAAGTGATAAGGCCATTACTACACATGCAACATATCCGTGCATGACACAGTTGCATATACATGTCGCAATCACAGGGGCACATGGTGTACCCAGGCAGTGCACGGCTGCCCATGGACAGTTTTCCAGAAGTCACTACATGGTATCATAGCATGGGGAGTAAAACCCTGTTCAGAAGCACTGTCACTGCACCATACCTGTCCAGTGCAAGTCACTACACACTATGGGGGTGACAACTACTCAGTGAGCCTGCTAGCCAGTGGTGTGCTGACTCTCAGCCTTGCTAGTCAGACAAAATGCACATTCAGAAAGGCAGTGCACAGAACACTCACCTGCTCCCCTGGTGTCCCATACAGCTTGCTGTACTGTGGAAGTAGGCTGTCCAGCAGGGCCTGGTTCTCTTCAAGGCTGAAGGCTGGGGCTCTCTCCACAGTACGTGCCATTGCAGGGTCCAGAGGGGCAGAGACAGCAGCAGTGCAGTGGCAGATGTCGTCCTGGAGCATGTAGTGCAGGCAAGTGGGCTCTCAGGGGAACATGCAGCAATATATATGTGCTGGAGAGGCAGATACTGTCCCTTGTGTCCAAAGTGATAGGTCCAAGTCGTTTGCATCTTCTGAATCTGGCCAATCCATGGAATAGCAGCACCAAAACACGCCCACAGCATCCTTCAAAATTTCAACTTCATGACATACATGATTTTGCAACATTGTTGTGGGTGACCAACTGATTTTCCAGCAACCGACTCGTTCGAATATTCGAAAACGCGTCCGTTGCCAGGCAAGCCCATTGTCAATGGGTGCGCACCGATCGGTCCATTGAGGTACAACGCGCACAGGGGTACAACGCGTACCCGCACACATTGAATGCAATGGGCCGGCCGGAGGCACCGATCGGTCCATTGCAGTACAACGCGCACAGGGGTACAACGCGTACCCGCACACATTGAATGCAATGGGCCGGCCGGAGGCACCGATCGGTCCATTGCAGTACAACGCGCACAGGGGTACAACGCGTACCCGCACACATTGAAAGCAATGGGCCGGCCGGAGGCACCGATCGGTCCATTGCTGTTCAACGCGCACAGGGGTACAACGCGCACCCGCACACATTGAATGCAATGGGCCGGCCGGAGGCACCGATCGGTCCATTGCAGTACAACGCGCACAGGGGTACAACGCTGCACTCGCGACACATTGAATGCAATGGGCCGGGCCGGAGGCACCGGATCGGTCCATTGCTGTTCAACGCGCACAGGGGTACAACGCGTACCCGCACACATTGAATGCAATGGGCCGGCCGGAGGCACCGATCGGTCCATTGCAGTACAACGCGCACAGGGGTACAACGCGCACCGCACACATTGAATGCAATGGGCCGGCCGGAGGCACCGATCGGTCCATTGCAGTACAACGCGCACAGGGGTACAACGCGTACCCGCGACATTGAAAGCAATGGGCCGGCCGGAGGCACCGATCGGTCCATTGCTGTTCAACGCGCACAGGGGTACAACGCGTACCCGCACACATTGAATGCAATGGGCCGGCCGGAGGCACCGATCGGTCCATTGCAGTACAACGCGCACAGGGGTACAACGCGTACCCGCACACATTGAATGCAATGGGCCGGCCGGAGGCACCGATCGGTCCATTGCAGTACAACGCGCACAGGGGTACAACGCGTACCCGCACACATTGAATGCAATGGGCCGGCCGGAGGCACCGATCGGTCCATTGCAGTACAACGCGCACAGGGGTACAACGCGTACCCGCACACATTGAAAGCAATGGGCCGGCCGGAGGCACCGATCGGTCCATTGCTGTTCAACGCATCACTGTACATGTGACTGGCATATGTCAGCATGCCTGTCTCAGATGGACATATGCCAGCCACAGATAGCTCCCAGGGAGTGAGGGGCACACCTACATCACGACAGCCTGTCCAAACCTTATCATAAGGCATGTAAGGCTGCATTTCCTATTGTGTGTATGTTGGTGTACATTTTGTCCTGTGGGTGTCACCTGTGGGCAGCCACCCCCAGGCTGTGCACGTGTTAATGGGGACAGGATCCTGGGTGTTACGTGTACGTGACCACTGTGATGTGCAACTGTTCATATCTGTGCATGTGCCATGGTCACATTTCACAGTGGTGTTTGTGTATGTCATGTCACATACCCCGTGAGTCCCATGTGGGACGGTATGTTTGAGCCAGGGTGTCCCAGTGGCACAATAGTGATGGCCCTCCACAGTCTTTGTGCATGTAGTGTTTACAATGTCTCTGATTTCATGTGCACAATGGGAGACAGTCTCCACATCCACGTTGTGTGTGCATGGACTCTGATGTTGTGCGTGTGTGTCACAGACGTCCATGGCTCTCCTGCCATGGCAAGTGTGGCCACTACCTGTGGGGGTCATGTTTGTTTTGTTGTGGTGTACACATGATACTCCAGGTGATGCCAGTGTCCATGTGGCATTACAGGGTCCCTGGGAATGTGCCTGTCGTTGAGCTGTGGTGCCTGGGGCACATCTGTCCTCACATGTCACTGGGGGGTGACTGTGACACAGCATCATGATATCCAATGGGCCAACCTGGGACAAATTGATGCCACCTGTAGGACCGTGTTGACAGATGTTGGCCATGTATGTACCATACATGTCGTTCCGGTACTGCACACTTCATGTAGTTGTGCCTCATGATGATGTATGTTGGGATCTTGAGTGTGTTCAATGCCGCATATGTGGGGTGACTGACGATCTTGCTTACTTCTCCTCTGCACTGCAGGGCTCCTGCTGTCCATCGGCCATTCCCAGACCTGGCAACGATGGTGGAACGGGACAGCATCCGACGGTACCGCTTCACCAGGCAGCTGATTGAGGATTTGGCAGTGCAGTTGTCCCCACATTTGCAGCCTGGCCGGCCGTATCCTACAGCGCTGACCCCCAAGGTGAAGGTGATGGCAGCCCTACACTTCTTTGCCACCGGTACCTTCCAACATACTGTGGCGTCTGCTGGTGGGATGTCACAGACCATGTTCAGCCGTGTGCTCCGCGATGTTTTGGCGGCAATGTTGCTCTTCCTGAACCGGTACATCTATTTCCCTAGACTGCGATCGACTCACTGACGTGAAGAGTGACTTTTATGCCCTGGGGAGGATGCCGCATGTCATTGGCTCCATTGATGGGACACATGTGGCTTTGGTACCACCACAGGCCCAGGAGCAGGCCTACAGGAACCGCAAGCACTACCACTCGGTCAATGCACTGGTGGTGTGTCTTGCAGACATGACCATCACACACGTGTGTGCCCGTTTCCCTGGTTCAGCACACGATGCCTTTGTGATGAGGAGTAGTCGCATCCCCAGGTTGATGGCACAGATGCAGAACCAGCGTGCCTGGCTTGTCGGTGTGTACTGACTTTGTGCCATTGTGTGTGATCTGATCTGTAGTATTCCGCCCACTTTTCCAAGTCAGCTGATGTGCACTTGTCTGTCCGTAGGTGACTCGGGATACCCCAACATGCCGTGGTTGCTGACACCCCTCAGGAACCCTGTGACACCTGCCCAGATGCGCTACAATGAGGCACATGGTCGGACCAGGAGAGTGATTGAGCGGACCTTTGGTCTCCTGAAGAGCCGCTTCCGCTGCCTGGACAAGACCGGAGGGTCCCTCCCATATGCCCCTGCGAAAGTGTGCAAGATTATCATCGTCTGCTGCATGCTCCACAACCTGGCAGTGCGGAAGGAGTTGCCTCTCATCCAGGATGACGATGACCAACATCCGCCACCTGTGGAGGATCCTGGCCTGGAACACGATGCCAGTGACGATGATGATGATGATGGTGATGGTGATGTCCGCACACAGCTCATCACCAACTTCTTTAGCTGAATGTGAGTATCCTGAGGTGTCATGTCAATGATGTGAGTTGGCATGATGTGTGGGTGGTGCTCTGGTGCTGTTGGAGTGTGTCCATGGGCTACTTGACTGGATGTGTGTTGCGATGTGTGCTTACAGGTGGGCTGTACTCCCCAACAGTGTTCACATGCTAACTTGGTTCTGGGTGGGTATCTTGTAACATGTATTGTGCATGAGTTTTGCTGTTCTGTCCTGTACTCCATTGCTTTTGACTGTGTGTCATTTCTGTCCTTCACAGGGTACTTTCAGATTCGTTTGGTCAACTGTGTCCACCGACAACGTGATTGCACATCCAGGCTGGTAGCTGTTGTGTCCCTACAGGTGATGTGCGCCACACCCATGGACTTCCTTCTGTCTACAGTTGTTGACTGTGTGCCCGCTACCAGGTGGGGTTACCTTGCATCTGTAGTGGTTACGGCATGTTGCTACTGTGTAATAAACCTGTGCTTCACTTAGTGATGTGCGTTGTCTGTGGTCACACATTTGACTGCCATTTGCTTACTGCACCTGTGGGCTACTTGACTACAACTGGGAATGGGTGTGGTGTCTGTGCATTGCACCGTCTTCCCTGGCAACATCAGTGTAGGCAATGAGTCAGATGGCCTAGGTGTGTATGTGTTGTGTAGCCCTGGTGGTGTGTCTCCCTCATATGTGTCACGTTGCCTGTACTCACATGCCTGTGTTGTCCTTGCTGTTGCAGTTCGCATACACAGTGTAATTTTGTTGTTCATCATCCCCATAACAGCACCCACGTTGGAATCACGACAGAGGCAAGTATGGTGTATTATTGTGTTTATTGTGATACATCTGTGATAATAGTGCATAGGATGGATTGTGCTGTACATGAATCTTGCAATCCCAAGTTCCTAGATGAATAGAAAGTCCAGGTAGACAGGATCCCCAGTATCGGGGCCACAGTTGTCTGACACATTGTTCCAACTTGTACTCCCCATGCAATGTGTGGGAGTAGTGTTGCCATCAACAGGGTGAACAGTCTGTGCACAAAGGCGAAAATCCAGAACAGGTTCAGGCTTCCTGGGAGTTGCGCTTGGCCATCAGCCTCTCACTTTCCCCTCCTCGGACGACCCCTCTTCTTGGGGGGGCCCTCAAGTGCAGGCTGCTGCGGTGCAGGGGACTCTCCGCCAGAGTCCTCCTCCCTCCCTGTGGCAGTTGCAGTTTGTTCGGTACCAGATGTTGTTGGCACACAGGGAGGTGTGGACTGGTTGCTGTTCATCTGGCGGAGGCATTGTAAAATGTCCCTGTGCACCGCCGTCATCTCATGTAGTACATCCCACTTGGACTCCACGCGGGTCATGTGGGAGTCCACACGTGACATGTGGGAGTCCACACGTGACATGTGTGACTCCACATGGGACATGTGGGAGTCCAAGCGGGCATGATGGGCAGCCTGCTGCTGTTTGATGTCTCTGAGGAGCCCCACTACCTGGCTGAGCTCTCCGGTGCTGGACTGGTACGCATCAGCTATGCGTACCAGTTGTGGGTCTTCATGCACACCAGCAACGTCTGCAAGCAGCGACCTCTGTCTCCCACCCCTCCCACCACCCCTGCTGACATGTGCAGTGTGTGCAGTTGCACGCACAGATAACCCTGGTCCACCTCGGGGGTTGGTGGTGGTGGTGGTGTCCATGGCCCCAGGTTGGTCCAGGGTCACTGCGCTGGTGTTGTTCCTTATTCTGTCCATGTCGGCAGGGATGGTATTCGTGGTGACAGTCGTTGGAGGGGTGGGTGCAGGGGGTGCAGCTGGTGGACCTGCTGGTGCTGCAGCTGGTGGTCCTGCTGGTGCAGCATGTTGACTTGCACCGGATGTGCCAGGTTGTTCTTCATCGTCCGAGGAGGACAGAGGCTGTACGACGCCAGTGAGCTCGGCATCCTCTTGAGCCTGGGACTGGGACTCCTCAGCGTCTGCTGCTGTGTCCCTATCATCACCTGTTTTTGGGAGACACAAACAATGTATGTCATGTTTCTGCAGGCATCAGTGGTTGACACACCTGACAGTTGTGACTGTGCCTCGGGGTGCGGGCCTGTACATTGTATTGTCCTAAGTCGTCACAGTCAGGGGTTGATATTGGTGTGGCACATTGTCCTGCATTATTTGGGCATTTCTATGTATTCTCTGGGGTGTGAACATGGTCTGCATTGATTGTGTTTGGTTGACAGCCAGACCTCCTTCCCCCACCCAGCCAGCCGGATATCCCACCATGGAACGTGCTTGCATTGCAGGGAGTGTAAGTTGTCTCTCAGGATGTCAGTCAGTGGTGTCCTGCTGTTTGTTGGTGCACAGTTCCCAGCAGGGCCTTGTGCTCCCCGCAGCAGTAGCCAGTGTCAGCCATTTTGTGAGTCCTTCTCCACTCCCTGTGATGTGAGCATGGTTCAGGGTGGTGTTGATGGGCCAGTTGTGAGGCTGAGCAATGTCTGTGACTACCACTCCCATCATGCTATTGCCTCCACCCCCCTTCCCAGCATGCCCATGCTTCCTTCCTTTGACTCTGCTTCCCTGTGGGGTGGGCTGGCTGTGCTGACAGGATGGCTGGGAGTGTTGTCCTGGCAGTTGTTTGGCTAAGAGTCCCAAGAGTGTCCCTGTGCTTCACACAACATAACCCAGGGTGGTGGTGCTTTGTGGGATCTTGTGTTAGGATGGAGGGCATTGCATTCTACCAGGTGGGTACTGTGGAGTTTGTGTTGGGGGGGTGTGAGGGGAGGTGCTGGTGACTATGGTCAGTGCTGCAAGTCCCCCTTCCCACCCAGCCAGCCGGATATCCCACCATGGAACGTGCTTGCATTGCAGGGAGTGTAAGTTGTCTCTCAGGATGTCAGTCAGTGGTGTCCTGCTGTTTGTTGGTGCACAGTTGGCAGCAGGGCCTTGTGCTCCCCACAGCAGTAGCCAGTGTCAGCCATCTTGTGAGTCCTTCTCCACTCCCTGTGATGTGAGCATGGTTCAGGGTGGTGTTGATGGGCCAGTTGTGAGGCTGAGCAATGTCTGTGACTACGACTCCCATCATGCTATTGCCTCCACCCCCTTCCCAGCATGCCCATGCTTCCTTCCTTTTGACTCTGCTTCCCTGTGGGGTGGGCTGGCTGTGCTGACAGGATGGCTGGGAGTGTTGTCCTGGCAGTTGTTTGGCTAAGAGTCCCAAGAGTGTCCCTGTGCTTCACACAACATAACCCAGGGTGGTGGTGCTTTGTGGGATCTTGTGTTAGGATGGAGGGCATTGCATTCTACCAGGTGGGTACTGTGGAGTTTGTGTTGGGGGGGTGTGAGGGGAGGTGCTGGTGACTATGGTCAGTGCTGCAAGTCTCCCTTCCCACCCAGCCAGCCAGCCAGATATCCCACCATGGAACGTGCTTGCATTGCAGGGAGTGTAAGTTGTCTCTCAGGATGTCAGTCAGTGGTGTCCTGCTGTTTGTTGGTGCACAGTTGGCAGCAGGGCCTTGTGCTCCCCACAGCAGTAGCCAGTGTCAGCCATCTTGTGAGTCCTTCTCCACTCCCTGTGATGTGAGCATGGTTCAGGGTGGTGTTGATGGGACAGTTGTGGGGGGGCAATATGTGTGACTGCGACTCCCATGATGCTATTGGCTACACTGACTTGGCCAGCATACACAGAATTCCTTCCTTTGAGTGGTCTTCACTGTGTGTTGGTGTTGTTGTGGTGGCTACATGTGTGGATGTGTGTGTTAGTTCTATTTGTGCCACTGCCTAGCTGTAGTTGTGGTTGTGTTTGTACATGTGTTGGCACAGTTGGATGTGAC
This sequence comes from Calotriton arnoldi, assembly GCA_963921515.1. Lineage (NCBI taxonomy): Eukaryota > Metazoa > Chordata > Amphibia > Caudata > Salamandridae > Calotriton > Calotriton arnoldi. Next base: position 194,114 of record CAWUFW010018917.1, on the reverse strand, counting down.
TTTTTTGATGGCATGTGTTGTGTTTATCTGACTGACATACACATTTTGGGATGATTCTGTTCTAGTTGCTGTGTAATTGCTATGAGTGCATGGTTTGACTCTCCCCTTGACAGTGATGTGTGTGTTTTGTGGCAGTTTATTGTGTACATTTGTTGTGTACTCACCAGGCTCTGGGATGTCCTCTAGTCCATATACGCTCACTGGCGGAAGGATGGCCCGCACCTTCTCCTCCCAGGGCCTGAGGTATACTGGCTTGGCAGGAGGGCCACTGCCGGTGTATTGGCTCAGGTGGTAGTCTTTCTTGAGCAGCTCCCGGACCCTCCTGCGCACGTCATACCACCTGTTCTGGATGTCCGTCTTTGTGCGCCGACATGGTGATTGGGCGTTCACCCTGTTGATGATCCTCTCCCACATCTTGGTTTTCTGCGACATGGGGGTCTGTTGGACCAATGTGCCAAACAGCTGTGGCTCCACCCTGAGGATCTCGTCTACCAGGACTTCCAATTCACAATCTAGAAACTTGGGATTCTTCTTGGGGGGCATGGTGATGGTTGGTGATGGTGGGTGATGTGTGTGTTGGTGTGCAGGTGAGGGTGTGTGGGTGTGTGTTGTGCTGGGTGTATGTGAGGTAGGTATTTGTTGGTGTGCTGCTGGTGTGTGGCTTGTGTGAGGGATGAGCTGTGGGTGTGTGGTTGCTTTCTCTTGGGTGCTGGCAGTGGAATGGCATTTGCAAAGGCTCATGGTAGTGATTTGTGTCCTTTATATAGGTGGAGTTGTTGGTGTGTCTTTGTTCTCTGTCCCCACCCCCCAGTATTTATTGGCTTGGTAATTGCTTGTTTGGCCTTTTTTTGGTTGATTTTTCCTTTGTGCTGTTTGTGTATGTTGGAAACGTTCTTGTGACCGAGTCGGACCCTGCATTGGTCTCGTACGGTGTTTTCCGTTTCGTTCACGCTGTGTTTGTGCAGTTTTGTATGCTGCGTACGCGTCGGTCGCGGTGTATTGTGTTGCTTCGGCTCGGTTTTGTATGCGTGTCGGTCGTACGGCTTGTCCTCCGTCCGACTCGGTCGTGTTTTTCGCGCCTTGCATCGTACTTTGCAGGTTGGAGTTGGCGGGTACGATTCGGTCGGATTTGTTCCGGGTGCGTGTCGGTCGGTTGGATTCGCGTGTTTTTCCGGCCGGATTGCTATTTTCCGAGCGGCTCGGTCGGTCGGCTTGGTTTCCTGACGTGTCGGTCGGATTTATCGCGGCTTGCATCGTACTTGGCGTGTCGGGCGCCACTGGTACGTGTCGGTCGGTATTTTTTCCGGATCCGAGTCGGTCGGTGCTTTTTCCGGCCCGAATCGGAATCGACCCCTCTGTGACCTACATTTACCATTGTTGCATCCAAACTTAATCTTTGAGATTTGTGAATGGTAGCAGCATAGGCCAAGCAAAGAGGAAACTGCAGTCTTTTCACATATTGGTCTTTGCCAACAGCAATCTAGCAGTGCACCTTCCAATAATTTTACCCTCTTCAGTATGATCAATTTTATCATAATATATTCGCATTCTGTTCTTTTGGGATATGTAATGAAGTCTATCACATGCCTCATTCACTAATCCCTCCTCGACGTTCAGATTTAATCGCAAACGTTTTCTACAGTTTTTACAGAGGTTTAGAGTCTTTTCTAAACCAGCAGTATGTGAAACTGTTTTCTCTAGTGATTCCAGTTTCTGTACCACTGACTGACATAGTGATAAGTTTAAACCTTTATGTTCCATTTTATCTTTACTAGTAAGAGAGGCAATCTCCTGTTTTTCTAAATTAAGTATTTCTAAGTTAAATTATGTGCACTTGACCAACGTTGGTATGAAATACACAATCTGTTTCTAAGTTTTTATAAGATTTTGTATTATAGCGGCTGGTGAGGGAATAGAGATCTAACAGCTTTCTTAACTTGATTCCTAATCTCATATCTTTTAATATATTGTCATACTCCACATCTGCTGCCTGTCTCATATTCTGTGTCAACTCAGCAGATTGAGAATTTAACCATATGTTAACATTTCCAATACTCCCTTGTGACTTTTTAGTTTCTTCATGAAGACGTTTCTTAAAAACTGGTTGACTGTGCTATTGCAACTTCTATAGCAATTGTTTCCCCTTGTTGGTTTTAATCATTTAACATGTTTTGATATGTGGGAAACATTTCACATTCAATAGTATCTTTGACTGCATTAAAAGGGTCATTGTAATAGTAATCGTCACCTAGAAGTTCAGTCTCTGAACGCCAAGGTTTAAAAAGTTGCAAAAGAACCAGTTAAAAGAATTTTCTTTTCTTACCTGTTTGACAGCTTAGTTTACAATGATTAATGAGATTTGGTTTTGAATGTCCCACTAAACATCCATTATTGCTAGTAACCCCAAACTTTACTTGTTTAATGTTTTCATCGGTAAACAGACATAATATCGAATTTTTAATATCGAATTGCCAAAATATCGAGTTTTTAATATAGAATGGACAGAATATCGAATTGCCAAAATATAGTGGTTAAGAATATCGAAATTCAGGTAAGAAATATCGATTGTCAAAATATCGACAGTCATAATATAGTTGTTAAAAATATCGATTTTTTTTATAGTGTTTTAAGTGTTAGTATATGTGTTAAAAGTATGTATTATTTTTGTAATGTATGTTTTAATTTTTTTAAGTAATGAATTTTATGTTATTTAATTTTTGCGTAATTTAATTCTGTAGCGGGTTGTGGGTTTATAGGGGAATAGGGTGGGAAGTAATTTAATTATAGTAAATTAAATTTTAATTTTTAGGAATTATTAATTATATTTAATTTAATTTTGCGTTTTAGTTCTGTAGCGGGTTGTGGGTTTATAGGGGAATAGGGTGGGAAGTAATTTAAATGTAATTAAGTAATTATTTAATTTTATTTATTGGTATTGATAAATTATTCATTGTTAAGTAATTATTAATTGGTAATTAATTTTTATTAATTGGTAATTAATTTTTATTAATTGGTAAGTAATTTTTATTAATTTTTTAATTGATAATTATATTAATTGTATACATTTATTATTCAGAGCGGGTTGTGGGTTTATAGGGGAATAGGGTGGGAAGTAATTTAATTGTAATTCAGTAATTATTTATTTTTATTTATTGGTATTGATTATTAATTTATTGTTAATTAATTCTTATTTGGTAATTAATTTTTATTAATTGGTAATTAATTTTTATTAATGTATTAATTGATAATTATGTTAATTGTATTAATTTATTCTTTGTAGCGGGTTGTGGGTTTATAGGGGAATAGGGTGGGAAGTAATTTAATTGTAATTAATTAATTATTGAACATATTTTGGTGTATTGATAATTAATTTACTGTCAATTAATTATTACTTGGTATTTTTTTATTATTTATTATTTTTTGGTATTGAAAATTAATTCTTTGTTAATTAATAATTAATAGGTAATTAATTTTTAAGAAATAATATTTATTGGTATTTAGAATTAATTATTAAATATTTTGTAATTGGTAAGTAATTTTAATTAATTTTTTATTGGTATTGATAATTATTTTATTTTAATTAAAATATTAAATCATTATTTTCCCTACTGTTGCACTCTCAGGAGTGGGAATAGTAATTTTTACCCCTACGCTATCCAACGCTTTCCCTACTGTTGCACTCACTGGAGTGGGAATAGTAATTTTTACCCCTACGCTATCCAACTCTTTCCCTACTGTTGCACTCTCTGGAGTGGGAATAGTAATTTATACCCCTACGCTATCCAACGCTTTCCCTACTGTTGCACTCTCTGGAGTGGGAATAGTAATTTTTACCCCTACGCTATCCAACGCTTTCCCTACTGTTGCACTCTCTAGAGTGGGAATAGTAATTTTTACCCTCCCGCTATCCAACGCTTTCCCTACTGTTGCACTCACTGGAGTGGGAATAGTAATTTTTACCCTCCCGCTATCCAACGTTTTCCCTACTGTTGCACTCTCTGGAGTGGGAATAGTAATTTTTACCCTCCCGCTATCCAACGCATTCCCTACTGTTGCACTCTCTGGAGTGGGAATAGTAATTTTTACCCCTACGCTATCCAACGTTTTCCCTACTGTTGCACTCTCTGGAGTGGGAATAGTAATTTTTACCCTCCCGCTATCCAACGCTTTCCCTACTGTTGCACTCACTGGAGTGGGAATAGTAATTTTTACCCTCCCGCTATCCAATGCTTTCCCTACTGTTGCACTCTCTGGAGTGGGAATAGTCATTTTTACCCTCCCGCTATCCAACGCTTTCCCTACTGTTGCACTCTCTGTAGTGGGAATAGTAATTTTTACCCCTACGCTATCCAACGTTTTCCCTACTGTTGCACTCTCTGGAGTGGGAATAGTAATTTTTACCCTCCCGCTATCCAACGCTTTCCCTACTGTTGCACTCACTGGAGTGGGAATAGTAATTTTTACCCTCCCGCTATCCAATGCTTTCCCTACTGTTGCACTCACTGGAGTGGTAATAGTAAATTTTACCCTCCCGCTATCCTACGCTAAAAATATTGAATATTTTTTATAAATATTACGTTAATATATATATGTATTAAAAAATAAAAATGTAGGTTTATTTTTTTTAACTTACATTAATTATTTATTAATTTTAAAGTTATTTAAGTATTTTTAAGTATGTTTTAGTTAATTATATATAGTATTTCATTAATTTTACATTACTTTTAAGATATTTAAAAAATTCGATATTTTGACTAACTATATTTTTTACAATTATATTTTGGATTCAATATTTTTGTACTTACCTGTTTGTAGATAGGGATTCGATATTTTGGCATTCTATATTTTTACCTCGATATTTTTGTAGGTCGATATTCTTCTCATCGATATTCTGTCAGTGATCCGTTTTCATCTATGTCTATGTTATTTCTGCATTTATAGTACTGCAGTACTTCATACAAACAAAGGTTTTCTAGATGGACACTCTGATTAGGCTAATAAGTATGCTTCATATTTGTTTTAAGGAGCTCAGTGCTTTCTAGAGCAAACTGAGTAGGGTGGGCGGGAAACTCCGCTCCTACGTTGGAGTTCGCAGAGTTTTGTCTACTCCACACTCCTCTGAGTTTTGGAAAAACTCTACTAACCGCCGCGTGCCGTAGTTTTTTCTCATGCACGGCCTGCCAATGTTAAGTTGGTGAGTGAGAGAAAGAAAATTGAGTGCTAGACCGCCTCCCAGTGAGATTTCTCAACGCAGGCGATTGCGGCAGGTAGCAACCACTCCCATTGAGAAAGCTGCCACTCATGTTGAGAAAGCTGCAACTCGAGTAGAAAATGTAATCAAGAGGCAGAAATAAGAATCGCCCTCTGGTGTGCCTCGTGGTGCCATTTGCGCTGATTTTACAGCTCCAGACATGCTCCCGGCGCTAAAAATCAGTGTGAGCAGTGTGACGTACCAAACTCCGCTGCTCGTCGAACTCTGCGGAATCTTGCTGAGTTTTTAGGCAACTCTGTGAATCTGCGGAGTGAAACTCCGCAAGTTCTGCCCACCCCTAAAAACTGAGCTAGATAATCAATTTCAGGAAATTGTTTCAACACTTGTTTTCGTGTTGATGCCAGTCTTAAAATAGCCCAAATTATTGATTTGGACTTCACATACAGAAGAACTGAGTTTGTCACAAGCTTCATAAGATCCAATTTCCCTGTGTTAGAGCATCTTTAAACTGAAACTGTAAAACGTTTAACTTAAAGACTTCTCTGTTGCTATCTCTCCCCATACATCCTTTCATTTCTGCCTTTTCTGACTGTGTTATCTATCTTTGATTAAAGTATCTGTAAACATTTGCAGTATCAATTGAACAAAATTCACCAGCAGTCTTGAAATCAATCCCTGTAATTTTGCATTAGCTTGCCTGAGAAAGTCATGAAGATCTCCCTACGCATATTCTGCACAGCTCAAAGTAGCAAACCAGGTAGGTACACCTAGATTGTGTAATATGCACTTGAGATCACCGTGGTGATGAAACCAATATTCATTGGTACCACGTTGGCAAGCCATGATATTCATCAAATTACTTTCTAGTACCTAATTTTTACCATCTATACTTTCCAAAAAAGCTCTCACAGTGACATCATTAAACCATGTCCCTGCTCTCATAACATGGCCCACAGAATTATATAGCACTGAGGGATCACTTTAAAAAAAAAGATGCAATACATATGGTATGCTTTGTTTGAAGCACAGATCATAATCTACTGGATCTATATTCAGATGCAGGAATCTGTACTGGATGTTTATCATAATGACCACCTTCTCCTGTAGGAAACAAAATTGGAAAACATCATGCTTCTAAGCTCTTTTCCCACAAACTCACTGGTTCTCCTTTTGCTTGCTTCATTTGGTACAATTCTAAAGCATCACTCATCAAGTCCAAATGTAGTGCGTGGGTGAATGCATGAGTGCAAGTACAGTGCCTGGTGAATGAATGAGTACAAGTGCAGTAAAAGACACACAGATGATGGACGGAATGCAGAGCAAATCAAACATTCAGCCCCAGTCAATACATTGTTCTTTTGCATGCCATGCCACCCCCAGTTTAGACCCAACCATATGCAAATCAGTCTTGACCCTGTGCCTCATGGGAACAGTCCAGCCCGAACTGCCAAGCCAGGTCCTCCCTGGACTGGAAACAAGCATCCTGGGACCGGTTTCTGTGCATCGCCCCTCATCAGACAGGCTAGCTTGAATCCAGTGACACAGTGAGCCCGGGACCCACATCTGGGCATACCCAGCGCACTTAGGGCGAGAAAGCAAAAGACACACAGATGATGGATGGAATGCAGAACAAATCAAACATTCACCCCCAGTCAATAGATCTGGGTTAAATCTATCATTCTTTTGCTCACCATGCCACCCAAGTTTAGACCCAGCCATATGCAAATCAGTCTTGACCCTGTGACTCATGGGAACAGTCCAGCCCGAACTGCCAAGCCAGGTCCTCCCTGGACCGGAAACAAGCATCCTGGGACCGGTTTCGGGCCATCACCCCTCATCAGCCAGGCTAGCTTGAATCCAGTGGCATAGCAAGCAAGAGACCCACATCTAGGCATACTCTTCTCATTTTGGGTGACAACTACAAAAGGAACAGATGATCGACAGAATGCTGAACAAATCAAACATTCATTCCCAGTCACAGATCTGGGTTAAATCCATTTTTGTTTGCTCGCCATGCCATTCCAGTTTAGACCCAACCATATGCAAATCAGTCTTGACCCTGCTCCCCATGGGAACAGTCTAGCCCAACCAGCCAAGCCAGGTACTCTCCGGACCAGAAACAAGCATCCTCAGACCGGTTTCGGTGTATAAACCCTCATCAGCCAGGCTAGCTTGAATCCGGGGGCATAGCGAGCACGGAACCCACGTCTAGACATACCATTCCCACTAAGGCGACAAATGCAAAAAGAACAGATGATGGACGCAATGCTGAACAAATCAAACATTCACCCCCAGTCACAGATCTGCATTGAATCCATTGCATTGAATCCATTGTTTTTTTGCTTTTCCAGTTTAGTCCCAGCCATATGCAAATCAGTCCTGACCCTGCTCCCCATGGGAACAGTCCTGCCTGATATGCCAAGCCAGTTCCTCTCCAGACCAGAATCAAGAATTCTGGGACCGGTTTCGTAGTATCACCCCTCATCAGCCAGGATAGCTTGAAGCCGGTGGCACAGCGAGCACGGCACCCACGTCTGGGCATACCATTCCCACCTAGGGAGACAAATTCAAAAAGAACAGATGATGTACGGAATGCTGGGGTGGCATGATGAGCAAACAAATTATGGATTAAACCCAGATATGTGACTGAGGATGAATGTTTGCATTGTTCAGCATTCCGTCCATCATCTTTTCTTTTAGCATTTTAGCAGAAATAAAGTTAAGTTTCTGATAGTCTGTATTTGCATGACCACTATGCTGTCAGCACTAATTCTCTCTTTTTATTTTTTGCAGGAGAAAAAGGAAGCAGGTGAAGAAAAAGAAAATAAACATACTCACCATTAGCCAAAAGTACCCCTAACAACAGGTGCACTGTTAATGATTCTGACCTATCTACTTTGAGTTTTGTGATCATTCTTGCAAAATGCATGGACATAATGTTCAGAAAAGTATTCAATCAAAAACTGAACACAAACGAGCCTCTCCTGCCCATTGCCGCATTAGTAGGCATAACAACTGAATGCAGCTAGAGTACCCCAAAACCTAGTCATTATATAATAGCCCAAGGGCCTTTGCAGGTGGATTGTAGGGTCTAGTTATCCGCTCAAGACTACAGAATATGGAGACTAATGGAGGGTCTCCCCAATACAGGGTGTCTCTCAGATTTGCCGGTTGGGTATTTATTTGTCAGATGCCCCACAAACTCGTGCCCAAACGTTAAGAAACAATGGAATTTACAGGCACAAAAGGGAAAATGGAATAGATGCTACAGCTGAACAGGTGGTAATGGACTTTCATCCTCACACATATTTCTAAACTTTCCTGTTACATTATTTATAGAACGTTGGAGAAACTGCACTGACTGCTAACAGCTCTTTTGCTAGACCCATGCCTTATAAGGGTAACTATAAATTAACTTTTAAATTTGATTGCCACAGTGGGACAGCAATTATTATTAAATTCATAAACTGAATGTAATTTGGCACACAAATTGCAGTTCTTCAGGCTTTTTATATTTACTTATTTTAATTTTGGTAACAGCGCATCTGCACTTAATTGAGTGAATGAGTTACGATCACTTCTTCACCCCTCTTAATGGCTTAGTCTATCCACCCATTAAATTGGTGTGAGCATGTGGGAAACTCTTTCTCCACGGGAAAAAATATTTACACTCTGCTGACACACATGGAAATGCCTTTGCCTTGTTCTATATTGGAATTCACAAATGCTCTCCAGAAGAGTTCCCAGAGAAGTATTCCTGTTGCTTCTTCATAGGATTGGTGGCCCTTGGAACCATTGGTGAATCCATAAAAAGCTTGACAAATATTCCAAACATATAAGAAAAACTAAAACAGTATATTTCTGATACAGGTATTTGCTGGCTGTGCTCACTCAGTCCCTTTGTCCCACGAGGAGGTTTTTGTACTGGACAATAACTGTTCTCCGAGAACTCCTTCATCAAGCATTGGATCACCCTGTAGATCTTTCTGGATCCAGTTTCATATTGGTCCTCCTTCTGCTTTTCTCGCTGATAACACCACAAATTTTAATCCATCTGAAATCATTATCAGGTCATCCACATAAGGTGCCTGAACCTGATTAGATCTATATAGGGCAATTTTACATTGTTTAGCAATTTTGTTTATTCTTCATTGATTTGTTATTCAACAACTTTTTATGTTTGTTCTTTATTGGGACATTTTTCTTTTTTACACTAATGCTTGAACCTCTTTGTTGATTATCTTAATTTGCGTTTAATTTAGGATACATTTTATTTTTAACTGAACTGTTGTTTGATTGCCTTGTGTGAGAAAGTGAATTATTAGTTGGTAGTTCACCACAAGTATTAAGTAACTTGTAAGGTCCAGTCAAAGGTTTCAGGGGCAGATTTACAAGCCTCTTGCGCTGCCAGTGCGTCACCTTTTGTGACACACCGGCAGTGCATTTTTCTGCCCCATATTTACAAGGACAGGAAACGCCACCCTGCGTGGCTTTTCCTGTCCTTGTAAATACGGCCCCTTTACACGCAGCACTTTGCGTGAAAGGGGCGTTCCATGGGTGTTGCTGTGGATGTTCCCACGCAACACCCATGGAACCAGACACATTTCCAGATTTACAAGAAATCGTAAATCTGGAAATGCGTCTGAATGCTACGCCTCCCCAGGGGAGGCGTAGGGGGGCGCAACGACGAGAAAAGTATTAATTTCTCCTCGTTTTTTTCCCTCTTTCTATGCGTGCTGCATTCTGCAGCACACGTAGAAGGAGGAAATAACCTCTAATGATTGTTTATGTACAGGAAGGTGTCCCTTCCTGCACATAAACAATGCTTTAAATGAAGACGTTTTACAAGTTCCATGTGTGCTAATGCAACACACTTAGAAGTTGTAAAACGCCATTTCTGATTGAAGGGAACCCTTCCTGCACATAAACAATCATCCCTGTGACGCAGGCATCCTTGCAACATGGTGCAAGGGTGCCTGCGTCGGCGCATGGCAGAAGTTTGTGCGCCAGCGCAGGGGAAAGCACAGAGATGTGACATATTGTTGTAAATATGTTGCATCCCTGTGCTTCCGAACTAACGCAGCGCAGTGCAGCAAAATGACTTGCTGCACCGCGCTGCGTTAGTTTATTGCAAATCTGCCCCTCAGTATTTTAAACCTGAGCTCAACCTCTGGTACCTATGGCACAGAGCAAATAGGCTTAACTTATGGAAAATGTTTAAAGCAATTGGAAGCACAAAAACAGTTACAAAAAAGTCGAAAACACAACAGAATAATAAACCCACTCTGATTTATGAAATTAGAGAAAACTGTAATAAGCCAAATAACACCAACACAAAAATCACAAAGCGTCAATGGTCGTGGTAAACCAGGATGTAGGCGTTATTTGAGGCTGAAAGTTATTTAGAGCGGATCAGTAGCTTGTCCCCACTAGGACCTGGGAGCAAGAAGTTTCAAACAAGTTTCTGTGTCCCTGTCTGGAAAGAGACGCTGTCCTTTTTCTGAGGGAAAACTCTTCTCTTTTCAGGACAAACATTAAATTCAATTCATTTCGAAGTCGGTCCCCTTAAAGCTCTGAAGCAAAAATTTTGAAAAAGTTCTCAGATTCCATTTTTGTTCCCAAACAACCACATGAGTAAACTTCCAAGAACCTCAAGATCTCAGGGGTGCACTGATAGACTCCCAGGGTGTTAGGCAGGGCTTTAAGTGGGCCGGGTCTCACCGGTGCTGAGCACAGGCAGTTTTTTTAAGGAGGCCTCGAAACGGGTCTCTATCGGGCTCTGTTTTGTGCCCTTGCACAAGCGGTCCGTTTTTTTCCGGACTGCAGTGACAGCAGGCACATCGATGTCCGCTGCTCACACTGCTCACTTCTCACTAGTGGAGAAGTTACCTCATGACGTGAGCATTGTAGGGGAAGGGAAATCTTTTAAAGAGAGTCATTTTCTCTCGGGATTTCCCTTCTCTTTTTGAAAGTCAGGAGCAGCAACAATGTCGTGGTGTCACCAGGGCTGTAAGTCGAAGCTTTTTCAATATTATATACAAGCCATAGTTTTGCTTATTTATCTTTTGAAACTAACAACCATTGACAAAGCCAATAGTCGTGACTTGTTGTAGGTATGATGTTACTTGTTGTTTCATATATCTGGATGCAATGACAGAAACCGCAAAATACAAGTCGGGCGGCACACTATGCTAAACTCAGATTTTTAGCTTATGTGTTTTTAAGCCACGCCCTTTTTTACATTGGCCACGCCCCTTTGAGAGACCCCCCAGTTTTTTCATCCCACTTAAAGCCCTGGTGTTAGGCATAGAGCAACAGCAAAGTCCAGGCCAGGTTCAGTTTCCACTGGTCAGCTGAGATTATCCACAGGAATGACCTATTGAGCATTTTCATGTTCCTGGATCTAGGAAGCTTGCTCAGAGTCCAGGGGTCCCCAAAGGAGAACAGGGCTCAATGAAATACCCAAAGGGCTCTATTTGTAGTAGTGTGGTTGAGCAGCCTTAGGCCTAACACAGAGGGATGTTAACACATTTATTGCACAACAGTGATCAATAATGGACACACGACTTAAGAAGGAGATCCAGAACAATTTAAGAAAATTATACTTTGTACTTTATTTTAAGACCAAGGTCTTCGCAATCGGATTAGTACGTTTTCGAACAAAAATACTTTTCATATACAGAAGTCGACAGTGCAAATTCAGAATAGTTCAATATTATCCTGTGGAGGAAAACAATTATGCAGTTTAACAGGCAAGTAGACCACCTACAGTTCCAGTCCATTCTTCCGGTGTCTCAGACCAGCAATGCAGGCAGTGTCGGGCGTGGGGCACTCAGGGCACCCCAAAGGTGCAAGGTCCAGTATTTACACCAAGGCGGTCGATAACAGCAATGGTATTTACCCTTGTGGGCCGCGGAGGACGAGGAAGCAGAATGATCTTCAGCAGACCGCCAACACAGTTACCATCGTGGTTGCTGGCAGCAGGCTGCTGTGGGTCAGATGGAGGAGTTCCGCCATCATCACACCATCACGGGGCAGTCACGGTCGGGTCGGCAGTGCAGGAGGTGCTGGAGGAGGCCGACAGGGTCACTTGCAGGAGGGTAAGGGCTCTCGGGCATGGAGCTGGGCCCTGCTGGGTTTGGTGGCCCGAGAGGATCCCTCAAGGTCATGGAGGCCATGCGGCTGGGATGCTTTCTTTTGGAAGGGCAGAGTCGCATCCACACGTGTTGGTCCTCTACCAGTCGGGGAGTTCTTTCGTAGCAGTGAGTCGAGTCGACACAAGTGTAGTTCCTCACTATGGCTGTTCGTCTACTGGCGGACACCGGGGACTCGAGCCTCTAGTCCGAAGGGAGGTTCATGGCACTTTGGTGAAGGTTGAAAGGTCTCCGGGGTTTCTTGGAGGCCTTGCATTGTTTCTGGAAGAACAGCAGACCCAGTGGTCGAACCGGTGGCAGGTGGCGAGGGTTTTGCCAAGTTTCTCCTGCAGCGGATCAGTTCCTGGTCCTTCAGTGGTCATCTTCCGTCTTCTTCTTTGGTCCGTCGTGTCTGAGTGCCAGGTCTGGGGAAGCCACCTAAATACTAAATGTAGGTGGTATTTTAGAGGAGTAGCAGGTAGGGCCAATGGGCACCTTACCCGGGGTGAATACACCCTCTATTATGTCACCCTCCTGTGGGAGGGGCCATAGACATTGCCCGAATTGGAGGGGTCCCCTCATCTTCAAGATGGAGTGGACTGAAAGAAGTGCTTCAATTCACCTCTCCCACCTTCAGGGTGAGGTTGGCAGAGGTGGCCAACTCTCTTAGTTTTCTAAGTTTTCCCACCAGTTTTCCCACCCAAAGTGGGGGTGTAACCCAGGGGATGCCATCTGCTGCTAGCAGCAGAGGCTGGGAGGTGCATTACAAAGGCAGCAGGCCTTTGAAGCTTCCCTCTTTGAGCACTGGGCCATCCTGGGGGAGGAGCTTTGACACCTCTGTCCAGGATGTGCATTGTTTCTGGTCCTAGAGGGCAGGGGCTCTCTACCCAGGGGGCCAGAAACATGTCTGTTGGTGGCTGGCTACCCACAGCCGGTCAGAGACAACACCATGGTTGGTAGATGTTCAGGGGGCACCTGTGAGATGCACTCTGAGTACATGTTTTAATACATCTCACACTGGCATCAGTGTGGATTTATTAAAAGGAACTGGTTGGTACCAAACACTCCTGGGTTCAGTGAAGCCATCACGGTGCTGTGGAACTCGAGTTGTCAAGTTTCCAGCCCATGTACTCTCTATGGCTTCCCTGGCACTTACAATATTAGGGAATAGACCCTACCACCGTAGGGGCATATTTACTTATGCAGATATGCCCACACCTGGGATATAGTGCACCCTGCCTTAGGGCTGGTAAGGCCTGCTAGAGGGTTGACTTACCTGTATCTTAGGCAGTGCTAGCTGGCATGGCACACAAACAGTGTGCCATGTCGACTTGGTCATTTTTTCACCTCACTGGGGCATGCCGGCTGCAGGGGCACTGGCATGGTCCTAGTGAGGGGTTTCCAGGGGACCCTCTTCAGCCTCCAGGCTTAGGTACCAAGGGTACAACTTACTAGGCACTTACAGGGGGGCAGAAGTACCAATTGTGGGCAGGTTTTTGGGGTAAGAACACTGGTACTGGGTACCTGAACAGCAGGGACCCAGTACTTTACAGTCAAAGTTGCATCAAAAGCCAGGCAAAAAGGGGGGTACTGTCACAGAACCCTATTTCTCACACTGGAGCCACCTAGGGGATCAGCCTTATGTGCTTCTGTCTTTGGATTTCACTAAAAGGGGCTCCAACCTTCTCAGGTCCTTCTCCAGGTCACATATGCCAAGTGCAGCAGGTTCAGTCGGCTTGGTATCCTTTCAGATGTCCAGCATTGTTCTGAGGAAGGCTGGGTGAGGGTTTAGCTTTGCGGGGTTCACTGGCCTGTGGATGGGAGACCATAAGAGATTCCTAGTTCCTCTCTGACTGATTCTACACTTCACACTATTAAATACCATGCACCCAACCTTGTGGTTTACAAGGTTTACACAGGGTTGTCTTAGTAATATTTCAATGGAAGGTATTTACCTGTTAAAAAGGGTTATATTAAAAAGGAGCACTGCATATTTCACACCGAAGCACTCAGGCTACAATGGTACACCTGTGGCCATGTTTTCCTTTTTCACACTAGTTGATGGTACAATATGTGCTACAGCCCATGGATGACATTTAAATTGCCATGCCATGGGTGCAGCTTTTACAGCATATGCTACTGACTTATAGGAGAGTTAAATACACCAATCAGGGATTAGACAGGTTCTACATGTTTTAGAGGTCAGAACACCTACACTGGGCACTGGAAAGCATTGTCTCATGTGCACAGTCTAAAAAAGAACAATATAGTTCAGTAAGAGAATGGGGGTGACCACACTAAAGGAACCTTTCTCATAACATATTGCATAGATCACTGTACAGCCTTTCTTAGAGTATTGCCATGCTTCTTATGCTAAACCATCACAATTGAGCCAATGCTACTTTTACAGAAACCTATTTACCTTTGTGGAATTTCCTTTTAATACAGTAAGGGGGCATTGTCTTATATTTTTGATATGTTTGTATTCAGCATGGGATTGTGGAGCACTAAAACCCTAAAGGCTTTGAATCATATCATAGTAGTAAGGGCAGTCTTCTTGAAAAAAGATTAAAACACCTAAACTTCATACTTAACACCACAGCTTGTGGATGTGTAGACATCTCCTATCCTTTGCATAGTGGGCTCATGTTTACGAGATATGTAAAAAACAGAAAATGGCTTTGTATTGATATAGGCTACTCAAAACAGTAGGATGTACATTCAGTATATATGCACAAAGTAAGCAAGGTTGATGTAGTAACTGTCATCAGTGAAGAATCCCACAAAACATGTGGGTCTGTTTTCATGCCTATCCGGCCCATACACTAACAGGAGAATTCTGCACACACGTGATTGTTTACACAAAGGGTAATGATTATAGGTCAAGGTCAGAGTATATACCTAGATTGCTCTTTTGTTTTCCTTTAGTACATTGCAAGGTTGGTATTGATAAGCATATTAGACAAGGAGGATAAAATGGACTTCCCAAGTCCTAGAAAAGGTTGAATACCAAGCACATGCTATCAGCAGAGGAACCCAACAAAATGCTGTCTCGTATATTTTTTAATCTGTGAAAAAGAAATGTATAACCCCATCAAGGTAAATCAGTAAGATGAGAACTAATCTAGAAATGGAGTTATGAACATGAGTTCAATGAGCGAATATCAGCTATTTATTTCTTCATTGGAAAATAACTATGAAGTGGAACATTGCAGATATCAGGAAGTATGGCAAACTTAAGCTGTCACTGCTAGAACCCCATCTGCCAGTCAGAATCCCCATATCCCTGGTGGGGTCTCTCAAGTATTATGTGCTGGCCTATCCTTTTACGTGTGAAGACTCCGCACTCGTAAATATATTACTTGCAAAATACCTTTGTAGAAAGTAAACAGTCATAAACTTACACAAAACTGTAAGCTTACCTTTGTGAATCAGTCCTATGAGTTCACGTCTGCTGTTCAGGATAGAACTTCAGCACTTCCACTTAAAAAAATACCTTGCCTTCATATCCTGCCTCCTCTGCACCTATCCCCTTATCTAACTCATTTTACGTCCCTACCAACACATGAGTTCCACCTCATCTACTCAAAATCTTAGTGTTCTATTCAGTCCCTGTAAGTAAAATGAATCTTTAATTAATGTAACAGAGCGATCGCAATGTGCCATGGGCAAAATTATGTGCAACAATGCAAAATGCATATCTGTCTTTTCGCACTATATTTTAGTGTGAAATGCTTGCTTGTGTCAATTTTTTACACAAGGACACACTTAAACACAAGTACTGTGAATTACAGCTGTTTGCAATCTGTTATTCCTGTGGATACACATTAAAACGTTCCCCCAATTGGGGTCTTCAAAGTAACTTTTCCTAATGAATTACTTATAATAGAGCCAAGTCAAGTAATATATAATTTCTGGGACACGCATAACACAATATATATGAAATTATGCAAATTACACTGGCATAATTTAAATTTCACCCATGCCTAACATGCTTTCCAGTACTAAATATTCAAAAGACAGTGGATGAAGTTGGTAATTTATATTATTATGAAATTAAATTATTAAATTATAAAATTTGCATACTGGGTGTAGTGCAAAGTTTGCCAACATTGTCCAACTTCTAGGGAAATGATAAAACCTTGTTCGGCCCCTAGCTGGAAGGAGCAGAATGTCATTTGCCAAGAAAAATGGGCATTAGTAATAGGGCTGTGGGTTCATGTGCACTGTGGAATAGTGCATGACTTTTATAAGATAGTGGATTACCTTCACAGCCCATTACACCCATTAAACTCAGGACATGAACAGCTCCCACTTTTCTTTAAAAATTGTATGGCATTAAGTTATTGACATAAGTTGGGAATATGAACTCGATGGGGCCCATTAGGATGGTGGGCGGATCGCCCCCGCCGGGCCGGCGGTAGCCACCGCTGGCCCGGTGGGGGCTATCCGCCTGCCATCCATGGCAGATTGACCCCCCGCCATATTAGTATGACTCGACGACCGGGCGGAAAAGGGGCATAATATGGTGGCGGTGTCTGCAAGACACCGCCATCCAAATTATGATGCTGGCGGTGATCAGCATTTCCACGTTGCCGCCATGGAAAGGCATGCGGTTTTTGCTGTTGGGGGCCCGTGGCGGGCCCCCAGAGTGTTGGGGGGTGGGGGGTGCACATGGGGGGTACCTATGGTACCCCCCTCATTGCAATGCACTACGTGGCAGGCACCACATGGTGCCTGCCATGTAGTGCATGGCAATGCTGTGCACAGTCCTTTTACATTGCGAGTGGGTCTGCAGCCAGCAGATCCACACGCAATGTAAAAGGCCCAGGATGAGCCCGCCAGTGTGGCGGGCGCATCCTAATGCACATGGCGGGACCGCCGCAACTTCGGCGGTCGGTCCCTGGCTCCCTTGCGATGGCGGGCGGACTTTGTCCGCCCGCCATCCTAATGGACCCCTATATTACAAGTGCAAATTCATCATATTACAGTTTATGAATCTGTTACTTTCAATGTGAGTCAAATCAAAGAGTGTGTTTGTATAGCACAGATGTTAGTTATCTGTAGCGCAAAAACCTAATAGGCTCTAATGATCTTAACATATATTTCATAGATGTAAATTTTGATTGAGCTCGAGGAAGACATACTGTTTCATCAAAGCTTAGTGAGTATGGGATGTAGAGTTTTGCGAAAGGTCTATTGTATACATTATTGTAAATAAGGGGCTGTATAAAGTTACAATGTCTGTAAAGAACTCTTCTTATTGTTAGATAGCAGTGCTACTCCAGTTGAAGGCAATGTCCAGCTGTATTACCAAGGAGAGTGGCCATACTTTGAGTCTCTGTTTTCTATTTTATCCCATTGCCCTTTTCCCAGGGCCTACTTGTAACTAACACATAGCTTAGTGTATGGTTGGCAAAGGAGTTAGGAGAAGAGTGAAGCATACATCATGCTCACTGGATACAGACTTGAAGGCTTGTACTTTCCAACTGGATGGAATTCTAGCAGAACTGAATTAGTTGCTGTGAAAGCTTCTTCACAGCATGAAATGCATTTTTCTACAGACACATTTACACTATATTTAGAAACTATCTACTTTCACGATTGAACTGCATTTTTGATAAATATTAAAAAGAAACTATAAAGGAACTTTACAGTGTTTTCCTAACCTAAATTGAGAAAAACTGACTTTTCAACACACAGGACCCTTTCTAGGAGAAAAGCCATAATGACACTCTGTATGTAGTCACTGTGGGATATATTATTCTTTATTTTTAGCATGTCCCACTTTAAAACATTAAGCTCCCAGCCATGTAGACTAAAATACACACTTAGGAGTAACATACCTAATATGTAAAAGTAGGTTTTTTAACATGGCAAAACAGTTTCTTTTGATATGTGGCAATGCAGAGATTCAGGCTGCAGATTTTCAGGGTACAATGGAACGCCTTAAACAGGTTATTAAGAGACACATGTGAAGATTATACATATCAACTGGTGTCTTCCTTTTTCAAGTCAACTCTATGCTGTTCTACAGACTCAGCCCTTGTGCAGTGTGGCACTCCTCACAGCAGGGTTGTCTCCAACTGGATCACCCACAACAGAGACACAAAGTGAACTATCTACACCTGATCATGAACAGCCACAATGACAGTGATCAGGGAATAGAGACAAAGGCTGGCCTCACCTAAAGTACCCTTCTAACTCTGAAGAACAGAGACTGCAGCCCCACCCTTCACCCCACCATCCACCAAGGTGCAAGTGCTACAGGAAGAATGATTAGCAGCCCCTCTAAACAAAAGGATCTATTTGAATTTCAATAGGAGCCATATCTCCTTTGGCCCCACTTTAGTGTCTATGTCTCATCCCTCCTTATTCAGGAAGGTGAGCAATACACTCCCGCTGTCTGGGAAAATCACCTCACCCCCATTCTGTGCACAGGAACAGGCTGAGAGGGTGGTGGGGGGGGGACCCACAGGCCTCCATTACTGTGCTTCACTTTTACATACAATGCATATGCCACGCTGGCCACATACACAAACACACACAACATATTAGCGCTAGGCATCTTTCATATTAGACCTTGCTCTGCTGTGCCATAAAAACAGCCTACAATGGGATTATGTAACAAAACAAGTTAAAAATCTGACTGCGCATTGTCAAGATGCTCTCAGCCAGTGTCAAATAACACATTTGTTAATGAGTAAAACTCCCTCTAATGCAGAATAGTTTGGGAAGATAATTAAATGAGACGTTCAACAGAAGGCATCTTCCTAAAGAATGAATCTGTGCCACCTCCCCTTGGGCAGTATACAGACTCTGCACCAAGCTTGGGATAATCCTGTGTTTTAAAGTGATGCCCTCAGCTTGGCACAAATCAGGATCATGGTGTTAAGGACTGAACAATGGGCACACCTGGACTTCTATGTTTAAGCTGCCTGCCCCAGATATGTAACACTGTATGTAATGGTTCTTGCAGTAGCTTAAATCCTCAGATTGCTGGCTATGTCAGAAATCCTCAGCAATACTCCTAAAACCAGACATGAAAAATTGACCTTCACTTCTTTCTGCTTGATTCCTCTCCTTTCTTTCTTCAGAGGGGCTCTTTGCTTACCTTCCAGCCTCTTTTCAGTCTCATGCCTGTCTGCCTTAACGTCCCCTATTTTAATTCTGCAACTGGCTGACACCTCATTTCATGGATCATTACCTCTCCTTCTTTAAAACCCTATCCCTGCAACATAACACTATTTAATCTCTGCCAGCCTATCTATCTCAGCAACCATTCACCTGAAACCACCTAGCCCTCACTAATGATCACACCTAAGTGTTATGAATATATTCTATCACAAAGTAACTGGAGTAAATGCATGTAATTTTTGTTGAGTGCACATGCCTTATCACAATAATTAACAATAACCACTGGATTAAACACTAACATTGGGTTCCAGAGTAGTGTGCCACTCGCCGTTCAGCACAACGATTCCTTGTCAGGGGTAGTAAGTGCTATATACATGCGCTTACAATTACAATATACACTTATATCACATGCAATGTTTAACTTTCCTGCAACTGCTGCTTTTTCTGCTCAGTCTTAATCAATCAATCAATCATGTCACTTATAAAGCGCACTACATACCCGCGAGGGTCTCAAGGCGCTGGGGGAAGAGGGGGGTGGTGCTGCTATGTCTTACAATGACTTCACCTAAATGTTAAATACTTAAATTGGGTTTAACCAATTTTACATCTTGTTTAGTGGGCAGAGGGCATATGCAGGGAGACTGAATATAATTTACACTGTGCCCAAAGTACAAATATCAGCAAAACCAAAACGAAAAAAGGATGGGATCACTGAAACAGATTCAAATAAAACCAACACCAAAAATCTTGGTTCCCTCATCTTTTCTAATTTCTAAAGGAAAGATGCATTGCTGTATTATTAGTATGGCGGTGTGTATGGTAGGTAGTGGAGTCTTTTTTTGAGACAGGACACACTAAAAAAACCACTGATTAATACTCTAGTTCTGTGTCTGGGATTCGATTCAGATGGGTATTAAACACTCATTTAAGGGTTCGGCCAACAACACCTCTCAGTAGTCAGTCAATACATTCCAATGAGTGCATGAAACCCTTAGTTTACACAGCAGGCCAAATATATATTTGTACTGATTCTTATAAGTAATAAAGTCTCTTCAATATAAATATATTTTTTTATTCTTCAAACGTGTGTTGATACACATAGGTTATAATCCTGAGTAATTTATCACTTTTCTTGATACAGGCACCATGTATTACCATGTTACTATCTCCTTTACAGCCAACTCATGTTTTACACCTTTAAAACTGCATGCAAGCCTGGGGCTTTATCAAGGCTGTAACAACATATAACAAACAAAAAACAAAGAAAAAGCAAATCATGACATCATCATCCATTTGTCTTGGAAGTAAAAAATGGTGCAACACTGTGAAAGAACACTGTCACTGTGTCAAAACATTCCCCATGTGCTTCTTAAACTTATAGAAGGGTCACTGGAATTATGCGATAGTGCGGCTGCGGTACTTTTTGCATAATAGTAGTTTTGCCGCATTTGCCACATAATCCAACACCTATTGGGTAATCTGCAGATTTTAACACCAAAAATTGTTTATAGTTCAAACAGTTCAAACGTTAGTAAAAATACACCGAAGGGTGTTGCCGAACAGTGGAAGGCCCTTTGCAAAGGTTGACTGGTAACCTTTATGTAGCTTACTGCTATATTTGGGTATTAAACTGATACTAATGAGGCACAGCTAATGCCCAGACATTGTTAACAAGCTTAAAAATGACAAAATAATGAAGTAGTACCATCACAAAATGTGCCATATAATGCTGCATAATTTTCCTTTTCTTGCCGCATAATTTACTCAACCCTGTTGCATTGTTTGACCCTTCTGTCCTGCATAATTCCAGTGGTCCTGACTGAAAGTATATGATTGAGTGATAAGTGAAAATGAATATAAGGATCTCATTTTGGTAAAAAATGAGGATGTGAAGAGTACATTCTATATGCTAAATATGATTTTAATTTGTGGTTTGAAAAAATCAAAGGAAGTGCATTGGGCACAAGACAAAACATACCTTTTCACTCATATGCAAATGTTTAGATGTTAATCTCTGCATTCCTGAAAATGCGAATAGAGAGGGAAAAGAGAAGAGAAACCAATAACTAGAAAGAGGCTTTTCTTTATATGATGAATGCAACTGGCTTTTGCAAAAAAAGTAGATACAATGCTAAGTCAGTTCTCCAAAAACATTTTCAGACCAGTCAGGGAAAAAACTAATTTTCTTCAAGAAACTAAAGGTCTATATGTGAGCACCAAAGTAAGGAAAAAATCGCAAAGGTAACGAGACAAACAACAGTGTGTTCTACATATGGCTTACCGATCACTGGTACAAATTCCCCTCTTCATTGTCGCAATGTCCCTGCGGTCCTTTATAAGAAGTAACATCCCTGTGGTCCTTTCCAAATGAGTCTGTCAGTATCTCAAACGAGCACCTTTTTAAATCATCGTGAAACTCCTGAGTCCTTTGTAAGTGTTCAGGACCGATAAGTAAAAAAATTATTGTAACCGGGTGACATCTTAAGCATACCTTTTTACATAGGATCTGTATAAAGATCCCATATTAATTTCTAATTACTAGTCATAGGGTTTGTTGGTTCCAATTGAACATAAGCAACTATTATTAGTCCAAAGAAAAGGTAACAAAGAGACAGAAATGCTAAAAATAAAAATAAAGTTAAGGATGAAAGGGAAGTCCTTTGTTATTAGTCTGGACCGATATTCAAGATTGTTTGTCAGTGGGTGACATCTTAAGCATGCCCCTTTACATAACAACCATAAATAAACTTGGGGAATTCCCAGAAAATAGACCCCTACATGATAAATGAAGGAGTTTCTTTAACTTGTCACATGATTTTGTTGGTCACAACTGACGTTGGTAGCTAACGTGACAAAGACACAAAAACGTTATATTGGCCAAGCACCATTATGACTTTCTACATTATCAATTCACGAAAGGGAATTATACTAAGATAAATTACCTATTCAAGTCTCAAGATTTCTGTTCTTGCCCAATACAGGTGACAACCCTTACATGACTCCAAGAAATGAAATTAGATTAAATAAACAGAAGGATAAGAGTGTGAGAACGTGAAAGAATAGTGGCACTAATAATTAAAATTTAGATGAAGAATTAGCCCATTTGATTTTTTGGTTAAAAAAATAAAAATAAAGAGCTCAAAGGATCTGTATTTCTACTGTTAAAAAGATTGAAAAATGAGTTTAAAAGGAAAACGTTTAGTCACCATTCTAAGTTCTACTAAGTGCAAACATCAAACTTACACTGTTCTAGAAACTGTTGTTATTAAACAATGTGGTATATCCTCTTCATAGCAACCATTTATGTAATTCCGCATCCTTGTTAAGCCCATGATTAACAGTATCCAGTCTCAATATCAGTTTGCTTTCTCTTTTGCGAAGAGCCAATTCCCAATGTCCTCTTCATGAATTCGTTTTATGTCGGTGATGGTGATGTTCTTTTTAATGTTCCACCCTAGGTAGTGCATGTCAATTTCCTGAATATTTCTATAATGTCCTTGAAGCTCTGTTTGAATGTTTGAGTGGACAAGCTGTGCTCACTAGTCTATGACAGTTTGCAGGGGCATGTGATCACATAAATAACATAGGTATTTTCAGAGTTAATCCTGCATTTAATGTAATACTTATGGCCATTATGGTAGTTTCAAAGCTTTTGTTTTTACCCAATTTATAGACTGAACAATTGATGCATGTATAAAAACTGGCTGTTCATCCAAGAATGTACCTCCTTTTTTTCTTTTGTCCAAGAAAAGTGATTGACATCATTTTTGAATTTACAATAGCCTTCCCACATAGAAGGATTTTCTGTTACGGCACAACTCCAAATCAGACCCTTAAAGACTGGAAGGATAAAAACTCCTTATTGAAGTTCAAGTGCCTCTTTTACATTGTTTTCCTTGATATGTACACTATAAACTCACATAGATGTTTATGTCACCATTCCACATATGTTTTGTATTGCAATTCTCTTTTGAATTTTCTGTTACATTACCTGAAAAACACAAGGATAGTAACATACATGAACCCAGTACATGATGGTAAAAAAGGTAAAGAAGAAAAACTTCAGAAATAGGAAGAGACTAGGAATCCCAGTCAGTCAGTCAAAATCAAATTGAACAATCAAAGAACCCTCAATAACAACGATGTTAAGTAAAGTTAAAGGAGGATTGTCTATAGAGTCCTATATAGTATTGCTTCTGATGCCTTTGTGGAAGAGTAACTCTTTGCAATCCCCACACCTCACTGTAAAATTATGATCACCCAACAGCAGGTCTTGTGATATATATCCCAAAGTTGTTGTGCATTGGCTGGTGTAAGTATACTCTAAGGGGGATATTCTCAAGAACGTGCGATAAACATCGACAAAATAGGTTAACGCAAGTTTACACATCGCCGTCCATCGCGGGAAAATAACCCCGTGTTAACGTGGCATTCACAACATGGCGGTAACATGTCATAGTACCCCGATAACGCGGCAAATGTCAGCGATAACACTACCGGGACGGCGATGAAAATCCAAACCTGAACGTGAAAAAAGTTGCGATAGCCCAACCGCGATAAGACAATCAGCGAAAAGCAGCGCCAGGCCTGCAAATCACACACGTCAGGTGGGAAAAATCACTACAAAAGCAGAAAAAAAATAAACAAACAAAAACCGAACTACAGCGAAGCACAATGGAGGCAGCCGGAGCAGGTACAGAGGATGGCCAGAACCCCACAAGCCCCACGGAGGACCAGCCTGGGACCTCGGGGACAGGGAAGGGCAAGGACAAGAAGATGAGGAAGACGCGGTTCAGTCCGCAGTAAAACAGGATCCTGATCACGGAGGTGGTAGAACACCATCAACAACTGTTCGTCACCTCCACTGTGTCATTGGCAACAAAAAATGCAATATGGCAGTCCATCCTTGACAAGGTGAATGCAGTCGGAGTGCTGAGGAGGACAATGGAAGAGCTCAAGAGGCGCTGGAATGATGTGAAGCGCAAAACCAAGCAGAAACTCGGCAACAACCAGAAGGCAGCAATGCAGACTGGAGGTGGGAGTCCAGCGCCACAGGAGGAGCTGGATGAGATGGAGGAAATGGTGTCCACAGTCATCAGTGTGGAGACGGTGGCAGGAGTTGGGGCACCGGACACCGCTCAACATGACCTGACACAACAGCAACAGGGTGAGTAACCACCAGGGACTGGGGGGACGGAGGGAGATGGGCACAATGGCACACATGCACAATTAAGTATAGCACAGTGCACACCCATAATGACTCTGGATCATGTCCCTGATCTCCTTGGCATACCCCAGCACACATAGAAACAGCAAGTAGGCCCCCGTCGACAATGTGCACAGAGGGGGCTCTCCCCACACATCACTAATATCACACCAAACCCATGCACATGTGCTGAACCCAGCAAAGCGGCGTGTCTGTGAGCCACACTGACAATGCAAGTGACACTGCATGACGAATAGCATGGCTGCAGTCAATATATCATGACATGTTGCACGCCACGACACTGAGGTGGCTGAGTGTGGACCACATCCGTAAAGGAGCAGGTCACAATCTGACACATCCACGTGCACAAACAACCCCTGACCTCAACAACACAACTGCGGACAAACCATGCCCCAGAGTCCCAAGTCCCACCAAGAGCCCAATTTCCCTAAGAATGCAACGTCTCAGCACTGTAGAAGGACAGACGTCAAAGGCACACCGCCTGAAAGGGATAAGGGCCAGCCAAATCAGAGCTGCAGGGGCGACTCTCCCAAAATGCAGCACACACACATAATATTCAGAGCACATCAACATTAACAACAATGTGGAATAAACTGCAACACGTTCACAACAGAACAGAGGACACAACTGGTGCCGCTTGTGTGTAGAAACTGGTCAATCACATTTGGCATAGCAGGGAAACGTGAGATGATAATGTACAAGTACAAACACACATCCGTGATGTCGTCGAAATGTCCACTGTCACGCATCAAATAGGCAGCTCCTCCCAAACAGTCACAATCTCATGCAGTTTGTATGTAAACCTGTACAATGCCTCAACATATATGTGAACGAAATGTTAAACTGCATCTCCCCTTCACATTGCAGAGGTAGAACCAACACCTCCTGCAGAGCAGACCCAACAGCTCTTCACTGATGACGAAGAGGACCTCCACACCTTCGACACCGACGCCGTCCAAGAGTTCATGACAGCTACGGCACCTCACCTCCAGGAGCAGGGCAGCCCAGCTGCATCAAGGAGACCCCACTCCCTGCACAGACCACACAGCAGGAAGCACCCACCACCCCGGCTGTCTCCCAGGTCCCCCACGAACAACACATGGCCTTCCAATGCCATGTGTTAGAGGGCCAGGAGAAGATGGCTGATCAGGTGCGGGTGGGGTTCGACCTCATGGCAGCCAAACTTGATGCCATACATGGGTGTCTGATTCCCAACAGGGACCACTTACAGTCCCTAACGGACACCCACAGTCCGCTCCATGCTCTCCAACGATCCATGGCTGACATCGCTGGAGTCATGATACTGAGACAAGGACAACTGTCCAGTCAGAGTGGCTCCAGCGATGTCAGCCGGGAGTTGGGACAGATGCGGGGGCTCATGGAGAACATGGAGCGGATGACAGCGGAAAGAATGGCTGCCACGGCTGCACGCCAGCGAGATGTGGCTGGGACCTTCCATGCCCTGCAACACATCGTCATGGCATTGCTGCCTCAAGGCCTTGCGCAGATGAATGCTGCTGCTGCTTCTACATCCAAATCTCCGCCCCCTGATGTGTCAGTGCCTCACAGTGCGGCAGGCAATCCACCACCACCCACGTGTGAGGCACATGTGACATCAGAGGATGAAGATGCGGGTGAACCAACCTTACTAGTAAGGAGGAGGCAGTAGCATTCATCTCCGCCATATGGCCTGTTTCTGCTTGGATCTGCCCTTTGCATCATCACCTTCCACTGTCCCCCGATACAAGCTACGACACTCACCTTGGACCTCGACATGGACTGCCATTTTCTGTTTGGTTACCAATGACACAGCGATCAGACTGCGGACTGAACTCTTCCTCCTCCGATTTACTTGTCATTCCCTGAAGGACTCTGGCTGGCCCTCCACGGGCCAATAATGTGAAGTGGGGTTTGCATGGCCCTGTACTGCTCCAGCTGCAACACTCCACTGGATGTGAATTAAACATTCAGAATCGCACAGATGTATCATGTCTTTGATCATTCAAGTATGAGAGTATGGATGAATGTAGGGTCAGAGATTCCCCCTTACGTCCATGTTGCTCATGTCTTGGGACTTGAGTCACAGGGTGCAACAGTGCTGATTGCGGTCCAGGTGGTGTAGACACTACAACAGAGACACAGGCATCAGTTACTTCCATGTCCAGCCCAGAACTGAAGCACGCCCAGAGCCCTGGGCTCATTGTTCCCACCCCTACGCTGGCCTGCCATACGCCAGGCCAGTCCACTCCGCTTACGCTCAGGGGACGACGACAAAGCTACTTGTCCCAGGTCTTCCCTGTAGTGATCTGCTGATCACTGGTCTAGTTGTCAGCATGCCACAGCCACTCCCTGAGGGCTGGTTCACACCCACACCACACCCATCTAGCATAGGCGTCACAGGACATGTGTCCCTGCCAATAAAAGGGGCCTAGCACGTCACATACCCCACTGCCGGAGATGACATGATGGCGTCCGCACCACGCGACCTAATCATGAAGGGGCCATGACTTGTGGCACACTGAGTTGGTGGCACCCGCTGCACTGCAGCCCGCACGGGCCTACCGCCACGGGACGATGACTTGCGGTGCACTGAGTTGGTGGCACTGGCTGCACTGCGGCCCGCACGGGCCTACCGCCACGTGACGATGACTTGCGTTGCAAATGGTCAGTGGCACCCGCTGCACTGCGGCTGGCAGGGGGCCTACCGCCACGTGACGATGACTTGCGATGCACAGGGTCAGTGGCACCCGCTGCACTGCGGCTGGCAGGGGCCTACCGCCACTTGACGATGACTTGCGTTGCACAGGGTTACTGGCACCTGAAGAGCTGAGCGGGTGTGCAGCCTGCGATGATGCGCTGGCCTCGATATGGCATCCAGCGAATCAAGACTCAAATTGAACAGTGTGCCCTGCAGTGTATGCGCAGGCAGCAGTCAGCACACACATGACTCCACGGTGCGGTGCCGCAGGGTGCGCTGGGGGCCTGTGGTGCGGAATCCAGCGATCGGCTGAGGAGGATGCACCGGCACGTGGTGGGCCCTCTTGGGGACACGCCGATGGCGGCAGTTGACCATTGAGGCCTGGGTGCGCAGCGGCGGAGGACCGGTCTGGGGACCTAGGCTTGGGTGCATCAGGTGCACAGGATCACGCAGGCACCACCGGTCATGGCGGCGGACTCGTGGCTGGGAGGGGGGTGCCGCCCTTGCTGACACGGCCCTGCATGCGATGTTCGTGATGTGCGCGGGTTGGTTTGTGACGTAGCCACCTCGTCTCCAGTGTGAATGTGTCCGTTGGGTTTGGTCGGCCACGTGTGTGTAGGCCTATGGGCAGGTTGTGGCGGAGACTGAGACACACGCAGTAGTCACTTTGGTGGTGGATTGGTGACGTGTGCATTCCCACAGTTGTGGGTTGGGGGATTGTGGAGTTGAGGTGTGTGGTGTGTTCAGTTGGTACTTGTCGATGGGCAGTGCATTTCCATGGGGGCCATCCTCAAAGCGCTGGTTGGTGGCAGACTTGCGGACATGTGGGGATCATGTACACTGCCTGGGGTATTTGCGAAGACATTGGTGGAGAGGCCACGGTGGTCCACTTTTGTATGCACAGTGATGGCATGCATGTGGTTGCTGTTGCGGTGATTGTGTGCAGTGTCGGCAGGGGGCACAAGTCATACACTTGTGCTGTGAATTGCCCCCAACACGTGCGTGATGCCAGCTATGGCGTAGTTCTCTTGTGTGGTCTCAAGATGTTCCTGCGCAGTGTGGGGGGTGTGAGGGGCAGGGGTATCGAGCTGACACACACCGTGATGCTTTCAGGTGTGATGATTCCTGCATGATGTGACCGTAGCAGCAGTTCATGTGGTCATTACCTTCCTCTTCATTCCTACGACGGTTACAGCCACACGTAGTTCTGTTACTGTCTTCTCATGCATGGTTTATCTGGCATGTGAGCATTCCGGTTTGTCCAAGTGCAGTACACTGTACCAGATTAGGCATGTGACTTTACGGAAGTTTGACCATTGTCACCATTTCTCCCACAGGTTTCTGAAGACACATTACCCTGTTGGAGTTCCTCGTTGGGAATGGAACGCGTTGGCTGAGCTTTTCGTTTTGTTGATTTATGTATTTGTAATAAAGTTCTGTTTTTCCACTACCGTTGACTACTGGACTTCATGACCTTGGGGGGAGGGTCCCGGGGGGTGGGTGGGTCCTGGGGGTGGTGGCGGTGGGTGTTGTGGCCCTCTTGGGTCTCCGAGCTGCATGATCAGTGTCTCCATGGCATCTGTTGGTCTTCAGATGTGGCTCTGGGCTGGGCTCCCTTTCTACTGCAGTTGGTCGTCCTGCTTAACACCAGTAAAAGGCAGGTGTTAAATCCCTGCTGCTAACGCGCCTTATCGCCTGTTCTTGGTTCGCATCGCAGATCTGACCGGTCATTGTGAATATCGCGAAGTGATGTTTTCGTGTGTTTTTGCATGGGAACGCCTACTCTGCATATCATTAGCGTTAGTTGTCTCACTCATCCGTGGCGATGTTTTTTGCGGCAGCTATCGCTGGTAAACTGACGATATCAGCAGTTTGCACCAGCTTGAGAATAGGGCGATAAATCTATCGCCACTTTTGCGGCGCTAAAGTGCCGATAAATCGGCGATGAGTCCTTGAGAATATGCCCCTAAGATGGGTGTGTTAACATCTGCACTTGATCTGGGAAGGGAATATTTATGGGGTGTCCCCTCCCGGCTGAAATCATAAGTCTGTCATGTGTGATCACAATAGTTTGGGATGTAACTGAAGTCGGGACTCCTAATATTATGATTGTAATGTGGAGGTCAGAGCCATGCCCATTAGAATTGTTTATATGTGTAGGAATGTACCCCATTTTTCCTTACCTTTCTGCATCTGATGATTGAGTTTGTATGTAATCTTTTCATATCGTGTGCATGTCTGGAAGACATGTTCAGTAGGTGGGTGGCATTGCGGAATTCCAGTGGCTACCGCTAATGCTGTAGAGCCATCGTTTGACATGATGAGATAAAGATGGTAAGGCAGAACTGTCAAATAGTAGAGACATTCTGCTTGTCAGTGGCGACAATACCCTAAATTTGCCCTTTAGCAAGTCCCAGACCTTTCGCCAATAATTTGAAAGGGTCATGCATTCCCAAAAGATGTGCACGATGTCACAGTCTGGAGTAGATCATTACCAACACCCAGAATCAGCTTGAATATGTGCCCCCTGGACCTTGGCTGGGGTTCAATGACATTGATAGAGGATCGTAAAATAATTAAATTTCAGTCTGGCTTCTCTCAGTGTTTTATCGTGGTCCTCAAGAATAGTGAGCCATACATCATTGTGGCTAGAAAGACCCAGTCTGTCTTACTGCCATTGATGGAGACTGAGAGCACTCGTCTACAAAAAAAGAACAGCTGTTAGCGTAGTATAGAGCTGTGACATGGTCCCTTTAAAGTTCTTCCATGTTACAATATAATATAGTAGTGGGCTGCTTTCTAATGCATGTTTTCCCATGGGTACCCACTGGGGAATTTCCCTGTAGGTTCTCAGCATGTAAACAGTGTGTACTAATTGGGATGCCAATCAATAGGATTCTGCATGTGAGAGGCGAGCCCATCTGCAGTGATTTTAGGGTAGAGCTTGGAGACCTTGTGGTGTGGTCTGCGTCTGCTCTCTATGAAATTTCTAATAATCCAATCAATCTCCCACAACAGAACTTTTGGCACTCTCAAAGTGAGCATGCCGAAGATGTACCGTAGGAAAAGTTGGAGTTTAGACCAGGTTACAAATTCTGTTTTGACTTTTTCAATGATGCTTGTAAGGTTCTGTCTCATGACATCGGCTAGACCTTTATTCAAATTGACACCAAGATATTTAAGGTGGATGGGTTGCTTAGCAAAGGGCGAGACTCCCAGGGATATTTTGGATGTGACAGGTGTCTTCGGCATTGTCTCACCTTTGGGCAAATTTATTTTATATCTCACAACTTTAGAGAAAGAATGGATTGCATTCATTAGAGCTTTGATTGATTGTGCCACTTTCTTGTTGCTAAAGTCATCCCCCAGGATAGTGCCCTGGTCACGTGTAAGTACTGGCAGTTTGACCCTTCCATATACTCTAGTTCATCCGGCGAAGTGTCATTCGCCTCCAAAGAGTAAAAGTGCTCATAAACGTTGGTGAATTGCCACAAGATTTCAAGTGAATCAGTTAAAAGCACGGTGGAGTATTTCTTTTTATTAGTTTTAAACACAGATTATTTTTGAAAAGATGCAACCAAGTACAAGCAATCAAATAAGTATCAGAAGACAATTAAAAAACATTGAGTGAACTGAAACTTATGCAATGTAGAAACAAGAAGTAATAAATAGAAAGTAGTTGCATATAGAACTTTTGTTATAATAACATATGAAAGAAGAGGGGAGGGAAAAAGGAAAACAAGAGCAAAGGAGACACTAGTAACGTAATTGAATAGATACATGTGAAGGTAAAAAAGCTTAATACTCTATAAAAGGTATCGAACAGTATAAGGAATAATTGCTGTAAACCAAAATATGATAACAGTTAAGAAGAAAAGAAAGAGAGAAGTTATATAATTATAAACATAAACAAACAATATATCATTATAAACATTTCATGGTGGTTTGGGGACTTCTTCCGATGAGGGATGATGTTGGGTAAATCTTTATGCAGAAGTGTCCAAGAAAATAGTCACAGGAGACCATATGCGTTCTCTTTTTCGGAGTAGAGACATAGGAGAAACATAGGCATGATCCAGTCGATGGTTATAACATACACTATACCACCAAGATTGGAAGGAGAGTTGTGTGGAATGTTTCCAATTTTTTGCTATTTGTTGAAAAGCAATTGCAAGTAATAAATCCACAATGTCCATGTTATGAGAGAGGGTTTGCCAATGATCAGATAATGTACCTAGAAATATAGCTTCGGGGGAGAAGGGGAAACGAGTATGACAGATGGTATTAATTTGAGACCATACTTTCAACCAGAACTGATGTGTAAAAGGACAAGAAAAGAGCATATGAAATAAATCTGCATGAGAAGCATTGCAAGACCAGCAAACTGAAGAAAGTGTGGGTTGAAATTTATGTAAGGACATTGGTGTGAACATAAGCCGATTGTATATAAAGAAAAGTGTTTGTGTCGTGCTGGCTGATCTTGAGGTCTTGCGGAGTTTCAGCCATATTTTATCCCAAAGTATAGTAGGCCATGAAGAGTGGAATTCAGATTCCCACTGGAGTTCAATGTGAGTTTTAGGTCTGTGTTCAATGGGTGTACTGAGGAATTTGTAAATAGATTAGGCACTAGCTTGGGCACTTAAAATGGGAAGAATGTTGGGTTGAGGTAATGAGGAGGATGGTGCAGAGGATATAAAAAGTAGAGAATCGGCTATATGTTGGATCAACAATTTGAATTTGACAGAAAAAGATTTTGGTAGTTTATATAGTAATTGTGCATCAGAAAAAGTAAGAAAAGAGTCGTTTAAGTATAACTGATGGATCCAAAGTAAACCTCTGTCTCTCCAAGCCTTCCAAAAAATGGGCTTATGTTTAATTTTAAGAAAGTTATTATGCCAAATAGATGAGTTAAGAAATCGGTCTTTAGCTGAGAGGTGTGATAGCATAAAAGAGTGAAATAGTTTATGAGTAGTGTTATGTATTGGTGAAGATAGAAAACGTGACTTGAGAGTGAAAGTGAGGGATTCATCAAGGGAAAAGAGAGATAAAAAGGAATGTTCTAAATCTTTCCATAATGGGGAGGGTTAGGAGTAGAATCATTTAAAGATTTAGAGAGTTGCTTAAGAAGGAAGGCATTATGGTAGAGTTGAAAATCTGGAAAATTAACTCCACCTTGTGATTTAGGACGCTTTAGCTTAATTAAAGACATACATGGTTTTTTCTTGTTCCATAAAAATATTGATAAGATAGAATTAATTTTTTTTAAAAGTATGCAGAAAGATTGAGAGGGAGAGCCGAAATCATGTAAAAAATGATGGGAGCAAGCATAATTTTAATGGTGTCAAGTCTGCCCCACCAGGACAAGTATAAAGGGTGCCATTTGGAAGTAGAAGTAGATAAAGTAGAAAAGAGATTGGTCATATTTAGTGAAAGTGTTTGTTTAATGGAGGGAGCAAACCAAAGACCTAAATATTTAATTTTTGGGGGATTCCATGAGAAATTAGTAGAAATAAAATCTTGTTTAAAACAAAAAATATTCAAGGGTAGAATTTCGCATTTATCATGGTTTAATTTGTAACCGCAAAGTAAAGAGAATGCATCGACTTCTGCTGTGAAGGCTGGAATGGAATGTTCTGGTTTGGATAAAAATAATAGAATGTCATCTGCATAGACACTCATTTTAACATGAAGTTTATCATGTTGGAAACCATGTATGTTAGAATTTTGTTTAATTTTAGCTAGAAACGGTTCTAGTGCCAGAATGAAAAGGAGAGGGGAAAGGGGACAGCCTTGGCGAACTCCTCTCTGTAACATAAAGGAATTAGAAAAAGAACCATTAGCAAAAATGAAGGCTTTGGGTGAGGTGAATAATAAAGAAATATAAGAAATGAATTTGGGACCAAAACTGAACCAAGATAAAGTATGAAAAATAAAAGACCAATCCATACGGTCAAAAGCTTTCTCTGCATCTAAAGAGATGACTGCAAGTGAGTGGGGATATTTATTAGATTTATGTAATATATTAAAGAAGGTCCGGGTATTATCCGAGATATTCCATCCTTTAATAAAGCCAGATTGTTCTTTACAAATGATAGATTGTAAGAAAGGTTCTAATCTAAGAGCAAGAATTTTAGCAAATATTTTATAATCAGAATTGATTAATGATATCGGTCTGTAATTTTTACAGAAATGAGGATCTTTCCCTTCTTTAGGGATTAAGCAAATGAGAGCATCTTGAAAGGTGCCGGAGGATGCATTAGAAGAGATGAAATGTAAAAACAATGAGAGGAGATAAGGGAGAAGGGCTTTGGAAAAATGGGAGTAGAATTCCACAGGGAAACCATCTGGGCCGGGCGCTTTCCCGTATTAAGAAGTTTTAGAGCCTGAGAAATATCTTTTATGGTGATATCTTGTTCTAGTGAAGAAAAGTCAATATCTGTGGGAAATTGCTTTTGTATGGAAGCAAGATAATTTTGTATGTCTATAGAATCTGGAGAAAATTCAGGAGTATAAAGGGAGGTATAGTATTTTTTGAATGCCTCTAAAATCTCAAGATGTTTAGTTACTGGGACAGATGCAGAATTTAGTACATAATCAATATTGGAGCGATCCTTTTTAATTTTGAGATATGAAGCAAGGAGTTTGCCCGCTTTTTTTTGACCGCCATAGTAACGAGCACTACCTCGAAGAAGGTAGGCAGAGGCATTTTCTGTGGATAATTTATTATATTTAAATTTTTCTTTGATTAGATTATTAAGGTCAGCTGCAGAATTAGTTGATGTATAAAGGGATTCTAATAATTTAATAGATTTAAGAATTTCATTTGCTTTATGGGAGTTTTGACGTTTCTTTTTAGCAACATAAGAAATAATAAAATCTCTGGCTGAAGCTTTAAAGGAGTCCCAAATGATAGAAAAGGATGAAACAGAGGATAAATTATGTTTAAAAAAGTCAGTAATGAAGTCTTCAAAAGAGGAAGTGAAAGATTGGTCAGCTAATAAGGAAGTATTAAAGCGCCATCTTTTATTAGAATTAGTGACTGGGAGTAGTTCTAGGTTTAATATTACAGGACCGTGATCAGAGATCAAAATGGATCCAATGTCTGCTTGTAAGATAGATTGTGTTAGTGCCATTGAGACAAATAAATAATCTATGCGTGATTGCGAAAGGTGAGTGGGGGAGAAAAAAGTGTATTCACGAAGTTGTGGGTGGCAGAGTCTCCAGGAATCAACGAGGGATCTGTGAGAGATGAGGTTGGTGAAGTGTTGGTGCATTGGTGAGGGAATAAAAGGTGTTTTAGATGTACGATCAATGTAAGGGTCGACAATTAAATTACAATCTCCACCAAAAATAACGCATGGTGTATCAATGGACATCAAAAGAGAAGAAATGTGTCACCAGAAAGTATTGTCAGGTTTAGTAGGTGCATATATATTAAATAAAGTAATAGGTACATCATTGATTTTAAGGTGAACGATTAGCCATCGACCATCATCATCTGAGTCTTGAGAAAGAAGAGAAACTTTAAGCTTTTTATGAAAAAGAATTACGTTACCATTTCTTTTACTAGTGCCTGGAGAAGAAAAAACATGTCCTACCCATTGTCTCTTAAGTTTAAGAACTTCTGAAACTATTAAATGGGATTCTTGTAAGAACACAATATCTGACTTAAGATTAGATAAGTGGGAAAGTACTCTTTGTCTTTTAATAGGTGTACCCAAACCTTTAACATTCCAAGAGATAACACGCAATGTCATTAATCAACCATATGAAGTAGAACTGTTAAAATATTACAGCAAAAACGTAAATGTAATAAACAATTCGTAATGATTAGAGAGAAAAGTATAGTAACAAGCTCTTGAATAGGAATATTGAAGACGAAAAGGAAATGATGTTGAAATAGAGATAAGTAAAGAAAAGAGGAAAGGGGAACAAAGAAGAGAGAAAAGGAAGAATAGAAGAAGTAAGTATAGAACAAAGATAGAAAAAGAACATCAAAACATACCAGAGACTCAAACATGGGTGAAGGGTGTTGAGGCAACAGGACGAGAAGACGAAACCAGCATAACACCTCTGGGGGAGATCACGAGGAAGTAAATGGTCTAGACGATATTAAACAATGGAGGATAAGAACAGGAGGGAGACGACACCTGAAAGGGAAGACATGTGAAAAAAGAAAAAATTAATTCATTTTGTCATGGACAAGGAAGACATGAGATAAATACACGACTACAAATTTGAAAATAAATAAATAATAGAGTTCTCAGGAAGAAGACGATCTTGCAAAATCCATAGATTCTTCTCTGCAGTTCTCAAGAAAACGTTGGAGTAAAGCTGGATCTTCATATGTGGTAGTTTTGTTTTTATAAGTTACTTTGAAGAGGCAAGGGTGTATCAAACCGAATCTGGCATTTAAATCTCGTAGTGCTGGTTTCATTGCAAGAAAGCTTTTTATTTTATCTGCAGTGGTCTTGGCGTAGTCTTGTGAGAAAAATAGCTGTGAACCTTGCCAGGAAATACGACGTTTGATTTTAACTGCCTGCAAAACTTTTAACAAGTCAGTATATTCTAAGAAGTAGAGTATTACACCTCTTGGTTTGAGCTGAGAAGAAGAAGTAGAGGGAGGACGACCTAATCTGTGAGCTCTTTGTAAGTTCAATGGAGGAGATTCTGGAATATCAAGCAATTGTGGGAGAAAAGACTGAAAGAAGGATAAAGGGTTGGATCCTTCCAACCCTTCGGATAAACCATAAATACATAGATTGTTACGTCTACTACGATTTTCAACTTGTTTCTGAAGTTGTAAGATTTCTTCCTTCATAGGGGGAATTTGCCGTGAAGAGATTTGCAGTGACTCGATTTGACCTTCCACAGAAGTAATTTTACTTTGAAGTCAAAACCAATTATCCTCCAAGCCTTGCAGACGAGTATTCGTTTCCTCCATGTACGGCTTAAGAGCACGTATTTCATCCAGGAGTAGTTCTATTGAGGGAGGTGGAGGAGAGACAGTAGGTGTAGGAGGGTCATTTTTGACTCGTTTGATGGAGGATAGTAATGACGAAGCATTTGCTTTATGCGTATTTTTAACGTTGACTTGAGAGGAAGGAGATCCAGAAGTGGGCACAAGGGAGGGCATGTTGGACGAAGTTTCGGTAAGGTGAAGTATACTGGTTTGCGTATAGTCCTCCATGTCGTTTTGTAGGACAGAAAAGGGGTTAGAAGTAGGCAGTATGGTAGATTTTGAGCGAGAAATAGACAAATTGGATGAAACGCTGCCTCGTCCACCTCTGGTTCTCCCCATAGACATGAGAAAAAAATGCAGACAAGAAACTGCAGGGTAGAATGTTGAAAATTCACAATGAAAAGCGCAGATATATCAAAACGACCAGAATAGAAATAGTAGCACTATTTAAAAGTTAGTAGCCAGAATATGGGATATTTTTCAGCATTTGAGATACAGTTGTTGTTGACCACAAGGTGAAAGGAGTGCAGCAGAGTTGAGACTGGTATTAAATAAACAACAGATAGGAGGAAATATCCTCTTCCAGGATGTCAAACATAAAACTTTTCCATACAGAGTGGCATTTTTCTGAGGAAAAACCGCAGCACGAGGCAAACGCTGAGAAGATCACAAGATGGCGGTCGCGGTCCAGTCACTGAGCGCACCGCATGTCAAAGCGGATTTTAGAAGCAATGTGGGCTTACCGCTGCAAAATAAGGGGTGTCTTCCAATGCAGCACACATTCCATTAAGAGTGGCATTTTTATGAGGAGAAACCGCTGCGCGAAGCAAATGCTGGGAGGAACACAAGATGGCGGTTGCAGTCCATTCACGGAGCGCGCCGCATGTCAAAGTGGAGCGCCGCATGTCAAAGTGGATTTCAGAAGGAATGTGGGATTACCGCTGCAAAATAAGAGGTGTCTTCCAATGCAGTACACGTTCCGTTCAGAGCGGCATTTTTATGAGGAGAAACCGCTGCGCTAGTCGAAGGCTGGGAAGAACACAAGATGGCGGTCGTGGTCCATTCACGGTGCGCGCCGCATGTCAAAGTGGATTTCAGAAAGAATGCGGGCTTACCGCGGCAAAATAAAGGCGTCTTCCAATGCGGTACACCCTTCCGCTAGCAAATTCTTCAATTATGACCTGCCGTGGAGCCACTCCATCGGTCAAAATTTACCATCTCCCCCGATCTCAGCCCGGAGCGGTATCAGCTGGCCGCCATCTTCGTCGGCGCTCAAGCCACACCCCACGTTGGAGTATTTCTAATAGAGAGTATTTGCAACACAATGTAGCTTGTTGCGGTTGGGCTGCCAACATTCTCCCTGCCTTTTTGCCCCTCCCGTAATGCTTCTGCTTTAGCTATTTCTGCCTGAGGGTGTAAAGGGAATTTCAGTCATATTTGGCCTTTAGTAGCTCCTTGAGGCGAGGGGGTTTTCGTGCCATGTCATATGCAGTAGTCAACTGTTGTGTGAGGGCAGTCAATCTGCAGTGTTCCTTCTCTTGTTGCCTCTAAAAGGCCACAGAATCCCTCATCAAGTTTCCCCTAAGGTAAGTCTACCCTCCCGCCCACAGTACTTGGGTGCTAGGGTAGTAGGGTGCCCCCCACAGCAATTGGGTGGAGGAAACTGTGTTTTCGCTGTTCGCTAAGCACTGTCCGAAAACGTTACGCAAGCGTTTATCATTAGGGTCCCTATACCAGGCAAGGTTCATGTTCTGTTAGGCCACAGGAGGTTTAGAAAGGGCAAGATCCAAGTCTATTGAAATGAAGTCATAGTCTGATGTGCCATTTGGAATTATGGAAGCCGTCACTGAATTACGGGCCAGTGCTGCCACTATTAGATAATAATCTATGTGTCATCAGGTGTCATGGACACAGGATATGAAGGTGTAGTCTCTGTCCCGTGGGTGTGTTAAGGGCCAGGGTCCCAGCAATGTAATGTCAGTGAGGATGTCAGACAATATGAATTTATGTTTGTGTTATCTGGTGTCTGGGTTGCCAGATTTGTCAAAGAGTTTGGATAGAGTGGTGAATAGGGGGGTCATTAGCATGGCGGGCGGACTTTGTCCGCCCGCCATACCAACGGGAAATGGGACCGCCCGCAATGCATGCGGCGGACCCGCACATCCCATTAGGATGCGCCCGCCACACTGGCGGGCGCATCCCGCATTTCTAACATTGCGGCGGGTGGTGCTGAAAGCACAGCCCGCTGCAATGCCAGAAATGCAAGTTGTGCTGTTCAATGCATAACGTGACAGGCACCGCGCGTTGCCTGCCACGTTGTACATTGAAATGCAGGGGGGTACCATAGGTACCCCCCATGTGCACCACCCACCCCCCAGAATCCCTGGGGGCCCGCTACGGGCCCCCAATGTAGAATACCGTATGCCTTTCCATTGCGGAGGTGCCGCCACGGAAAGGCATATCCCCGCATGCATCATAATATGGATGGCGGTGTCTACTAGACACCGCCACCATATTAAATGCTTTTCCGCCCATCGACTCATCGACCGGGTGGAAAACCGGCGGACGGTCTTTCCGTCCTCCGGGGTCCCCTCGCCATAGTAATATGGCGGGGGAAAATGTGTGGCGGGCGAAGGAAAATAGCGGGCGGATCGCCACCGCCATACGGGCGGTGGCGATCCGCCCGTTATCATAATGGGCCCCTAGGTTTGTTAATTATCTCCCACAGGCACATATTTAGAGCCAATTATCAATGTCTCATTTGGTATTGTAAGTTTGCAAAAATATATCTGCCCAAAGGGTCTTTCCAGGTTTGCAGTGTGCGTAATGCTAGAGATTTATGCTAGAGAATAGCAACTCCACTTTTTATTATTAGTATGAGGGTGCCCGGGTGTGTGCTGCTTTTTGCTAGTATAACTCACTGTGCCTACCCATTCCCTTCTCAGTTTATGATGTTTAATGTCCGTCAGATGAGTTTCCTGAACTAGCGCCATAACTCGGTGTTGGCATTTAATGAATGACAAGATTTTCTTCCTTTTGATAAAGTGTGTCAGTCCATTCATATTGAGTGATACAAACCACAAAGGTTGCAGTGAAGTTGTGATTCAGGCATGTAGCTGGTGTGTGGTTGCACAAGGGAGAGAAGTCCAGGGAGAAACGTGGACATGAGTCAGATGTAGATTTTCAATGAAGGATGTTGTGATGTATGTTTGTGTGAGGAGTAAGACTCTCTGGTGCAGACAGGGCTGTGAGGGCTGTGAGTTCTCCATCCCCTCCTTTATATCTCCTTCTAAGGAGGGAGAAAATGGATATCCTAATCGTCGATCGCAGCTTGCCTGCCACGGCCATGAGTCCTAGCCATCTGGTTGCCAAGTTGTTAATATAAGCCCAGAAGAAGGTATGCCACGTATCCTCATTCACCTGAAGCCCCATGAATTGTGCTGGTATCTTGTAGGTGCATGGCCACAATCTTAATGGGTCATACTAAAAATGGTTTAAAGCGAGGGTATATATATATATATATATATATATATATATATATATATATATATATATATATATATATTCTCGGATCAGTGACATAATATCGAGGACCAAAATATCGATTTGACAAAATATCGACGCCAAAATATCGAAGTACAAAATATAGTCTCCCTATCTACAAACAGGTAAGTACCAAAATATCGAATACAAAATATCGTTTGTCAAAATATAGAATGAAAAAATATCGAATTTTTAAAATATGTTAAAAGTAACATTAACGTAATTAAATAATAAATATAATTAATTAAAACATACTTAAAATTGTTTAACAAATGTTAAATTTAATAAATGTTATATATGTAATAACTTAAAAAAAAATTAAATCACTGTTGGATAGCGGGAGTGTAAAATGTACTATTCCCACTCCAGCGAGTGTAATAGTAGGGAGAGCGTTGGATAGCGGGAGGGTAAAAACTACTATTCCCACTCCAAAGAGTGAAACAGTAGGGAAAGTGTTGGATAGCATAGGGGTAAAAATACTATTCCCACTCCAGTGAGTGCAATAGTAGGGAAAGCGTTGGATAGCGTAGGGGTAAAAATTACTATTCCCACTCCAAAGAGTGCAACAGTAGGGAAAGCGTTGGATATCGTAGGGGTAAAAATTACTATTCCCACTCCAGTCAGTGCAACAGTAGGGAAAGCATTGGATAGCGTAGGGGTAAAAATTACTATTCCCACTCCAAAGAGTGCAACAGTAGGGAAAGCGTTGGATAGCATAGGGGTAAAAATTACTATTTCCACTCCAGTGAGTGCAATAGTAGGGAAAGCGTTGGATAACGTAGGGGTAAACATTACTATTCCCACTCCAGTGAGTGCAACAGTAGGGAAAGCGTTGGATAGCGGGAGGGTAAAAATTACTATTCCCACTCCAGAGAGTGCAACAGTATGGAAAGCGTTGGATAGCGTAGGGGTAAAAATTACTATTCCCACTCCAGAGAGTTCAACAGTAGGAAAAGCGTTGGATAGCGTAGGGGTAAAAATTACTATTCCTACTCCAATGAGTGCAATAGTAGTGAAACTAATTATTTAATATTTAAATAAACATAAATTAATTATCAAAACCAATAAATAATTATTTACAATTAATTATCAATTAAAATTGATTTAATAATTAAATATTTATGAATTTCAAAAAAGAATATTTATAAAAAATTAATTACCTATTAATAATTAATTAACAACCAATTAATTTTCAAAACCAAATATGTATTAAGTAATACAAAAAAATCCAATAAATAATTAGTTAACAAAAAATTAATTATCAATACACAAAAATAATTTCAATAATTAATTGTTTACAATTAAATGACTTCCCACCCTATTCTCCTATAAACCCACAACCCACTC
This sequence comes from Calotriton arnoldi, assembly GCA_963921515.1. Taxonomy (NCBI): domain Eukaryota; kingdom Metazoa; phylum Chordata; class Amphibia; order Caudata; family Salamandridae; genus Calotriton; species Calotriton arnoldi. The sequence goes on along the minus strand of CAWUFW010018917.1, from coordinate 152,855 downwards.
CACATAATAAATTAATACAATTAACATATTTATCAATTAATCAATTAATTACTATTAATTACCACGTATTAACATTTATTTACCAATTAATAAAATTATTTACCAATTAATATTTAATTAACAATAAATTAATTATCAATACCAATAAATAAAAATAATTATTTACTTAATTACAATTAAATTACTTCCCACCCTATTCCCCTATAAACCCACAACCCGCTCCGAATAATAAATTAATACAATTAACATAATTATCAATTAATCAATTAATTACCAATTATTATAAATTAATTACCAATTAATATTTATTTAGCAATAAATTAATAATCAATACCAATAAATAAAAATAAATATTCACCTAATTACAATTAAATTACTTCCCACCCTATTCCCCTATAAACCCACAACCCGCTACAGAACTAAAACGCAAAAATAATATAAAAACAATTATTAATTCCTAAAAATTAACATTTAATTTACTATAATTAAATTACTTCCCACCCTAATCCCCTATAAACCCACAACCCGCTGCGGAAGTAAAATACGCAAAAATTATTTTACATAAATTTCTTAACTTAAAATAATAATTAACCATACATTACAAAAATATTATACACTTTTAACACATATACTAACATACAAAACACTTAAAAAAATTCGATATTATTAAAAAATCGATATTTTTTAATGCCTATATTATGTACTTCGATATTTTGACTGTCGATATTACTTACCTGCAATTCGATATTATTACCCACTATAATATGTCCATTCGATATTATGTCCATTCTATATTTTGTACTCGATATTCTGTCAATCCTATATTTTGGATTCGATATTATGTCTCATTACCATATTCTCAGCAAGACCCATCCGTGAATAAAGACAGACTCTGACACAACACAGAATACCAGTTTGTAATCCACCGAGTGTTTAATCCACGGTTTTAGCCAATATGTACGCGTTTCGGCCGAGGCACCGGCCTTTGTCACACATAGTTTGGGCACCATATTGAGCTCACCTTTTATAGAGTAGGCAAATCATGTGATGCATAAACATGAAAGACAGAAAACAAAACTATAATGCAACACTGGTTTAAAATCAGGACAGTTTCAACTTTCTATCATATTTAATGCACACCCAGCTCATTTTAAGATACCATGACCATGGCCGGACTGGCTACCGGGCGTTTTGGCATGCTGCCGAGCTGGGGGCTGATTTCGTTGATGGGGACCCGCGTGTGCTGAACGAAATTCGTTTTGCTTTGTTTATTTCGTAGCACACGCAGGTCTCCATCAACGAAATTAGCCCCCACCGCAGTGACATCAGCCCCCAGCTCGGCAGCATGCCAAAACGCCCGGTAGCCAGTCCGGCCCTGACCATGACTCCTACTACCTAGTACGTGCACTGCTAATCGTGTTTGCACTTTTTGTAGATTTAACACAGTGAAGACCAGCCGGTTAAATACCAACGACCAGTGTCGGATCCGCACTAAAAACTCACACTCGCAGAACACAAAACCGGTGCGGAGATTTAAAAGCCTGGGTCGCGTTGTTTGCCTATTGTGCTCCAAAATGTGAATACATTGGGGCAGATTTACAACTTCTGGCGCATCCCTGCAAATCAGCAGGGATGCGCCAGAATAGTTGCGACACGCAATTCTCTCCTTGCGCCACCACGGAAGCGCCGCATTTACAATGCGGCGCACCGTGGCGCAAGGAAAGGCCGATGCGTGTCGCATCCTGTGGCGCAAGGGCGGCGCATTGCTGGAGTCGTGTCGCAAGCGCGACGCAACTCCAGCAATGCTCGTGGGCCGCCCATACCTAACGTGGTGCGCCACTCCTTACGCCTGCTTGAAGCAGGCGTAAGGATTCGTCGCAGCGGCGTCGGAAGAGTGACTCAGTGAAATCTTGTAGATTTCACTGCGTCACTTTTACGAGGCATTCCTTCGACGGAACGCCCACCCTGCGGAGGAACGCCCACATGAAACCTGACGCAGGTTTCATGTGGCGCAGGGCTTTACAACGTGACGCATCTCCCTAGATGCGTCACGTTGTAAATAATGCGCAACGTGGCGCATGGTTTACGTCGCCGCTGCGTCACAAAAGTGACGCAACGGCGGCGCAAAAGTGGCGCAAGGGGCTTGTAAATCTGCCCCATTGTGTCCTTGATAAAATTAAGTTGCTCAAAGAACGGAAAGAAAATAACCATTAAAATTTCACTCATAATCATTTGCCAGACACTGTCCTTTTGTAACATGGAACATAAAGGAGAGTTCTTTTTCTCTTCCAGGTGCCGTTTGAACGAAAATGTTCATTTCAGTCATTGATTTTAATTTACACCTTAGGAAAGTCACAAGTCTCTCTTGGCGGTACCACGGAGTAAGTAAGAAAAAAGATGATAGCTGGACCACTAACAATACCAAATGCCACATTGTTTATAATTCTCAAGGTTACAAATCCTCCGTAAGCCTGTGTTCTCCTGCAACATTCTAATGTGAAGTGTGCACTCGGTATTGAAATAAAAACTGTTTAAACTCTGTGTAACCGAGCTAGGAAATTCCCTAATAGAATTCAAACCGCACGTGGTAAACTCAACTCCTATTCACGATACAGAGTGTGACCTTTGTTAAAATCATGCATCCTTCCGTTCTTATGTATAAACTGCTGCTAAAAGTACGTGAATAGTTCTCGGTGGCGCTGGCATAACTGTCTTCGAAGCAGTGGCGGCTGCTGACATTTGAAACTGGTGCGGCGTAAAACAATTGTCGTACTTCACTGCGGCGAGCGAGCGTAGCGAGCGAGCCTGAACCACCTACCGGGGGTTCGGAATTTTTGAAAAAAGAGTGGGCAAATGGTGCATTTTCAAGCAAATTTGAGAAAGCAGGAAGGTGTCAACTACTCAGAGGTCTGATGACCCCGTCCAGTCCCCGGCCCGGCCCCTCCACACCCCGCAGGTCCTACTAAGGTCACCTCTGTGATCTCTACTGCAGAAATACATGGGGGATGGGTGCATACTCTCAAAAAAGCAAACATGCAAGGGGGCATGTATCATCTGGAGAGGGGCTTATGTAATTGTCACCATCACTGCAGTGATTTAAACACACACCTCGACACTAGCAAGGCACACATGCATCCAGGCAATTCAAACAGTTAAGCACTGGTTTCTGCTCCCCTGCCTCCACTAACCACAAAGGGAACCCCACATAATCTCAATAATACACGAGGCCACTGAAAATTGAAGCTCTTGTCATTATCATCATCATTAGCAAATTGTAATAATGAGAACACATTCGGTTATTTGCCACAGTCTGATTTATACATCATCAGCATGAAGACTGCTCACTCTCGAATATTGATCCGTAAACGTTCAGTAATGAGCATTCATTCGCTACTTTAATTAGAACTCCGTGACAATTTTATTAGACCAAAATACTTGGTTATGGAACTTTTACAAAACTTTGCGATTCGCTCTGACAAGGTCCATTTTTGTTCGAAAATTCTGCAGGGAATCAATGACATAGATTCATCATCTCAAACCACTTTCCGCAGTCTGTGCCAACTTAAGAGCGGTCCCATTTAGCACAAGACCAATGATTATGTGTGCGCTACGGAAAGCTATAGGGCCCTCCTTCACATTCTGAAAACGGGAGGGGGTATCATTGTACGTCACGCTTTTGGTCCTATCTGTAAACATGAACACATCGACAGGAGTAGGTGGCGAAAAGGCAGATATAGGCGCTGTATGTTGTGCAGTGAAATATCTTAGCTGTGGGTGCTAGCAACCACATCGTTTTCTTGTGGTTTATGCTTCCCATTCACATGACAAATAAACAACAAGAGGGTACTGACCCCCCCCTCACACACACACACACACACAGTGCCAGGGGTGCTGCTGTGCAAACGGTGCTGCCTCGATATTGTCACAGCTGCTTTAAACAGACTGAACGTGTTTCAAACAATATGTGGTATATGTGGTTTGAAGGAAGGAGTAGGACGAGGAGAAGACCTGGTGAAGGAAATACCGAGCGCCACAGCAAGCCAGCTCTTCACCCCAAGTCCTGGGCCTTATTTCACGGAGGGGGAGCCCCCGTTCACCCCATCCTAAGGGAACAAACATGGTTCACATGATTGTGTGAACAAGGAACACTAAAGCAATTCACGATTGGTCGCTTTTGAATTCCATTTGTGGCTTGACCTAATATAAATCCCACCAGCGCATAGGAATCCCGCCAGCATCCGGGGATTTACGGCCCTGGTTAATATCTCCCACTAATTCACGGCGCTGCAGCAGGAGCCAGGCCAGATTCCTTGTCAGGATAGGCAAATTAATGGGCGGAGATAGGTTTCTGGCCAGGAGAGAAAACACAGGATTTTTATGGCTCACTCTGCAGAACATTCAGACTCAAACTGAACATGCACGATGGATGTTTCTTGGAAGAGAATGGGTGGATATATGTGCGCCCCTCCCCACGTACACATATATTACATCTGCAGATATAAAGCGTGCAATACGCTATTTATGACCCTTTCTGATTGTGTGGTGGGTCTTGATGCCGCCTCCACATAAGTAATGCAAATGCATATATTGGAAGCACACATGTAAGGCTCATGACACGGTTTCTTTTTCATGTATACACAAACAAAACAACTGTGTGTGTGAAAAGTTGCATAACTATGAGGTTTCTCCGGAGATGACACGAAATACAAGATGAAAAATGCAATAATTGTATCCTGACCCAAGAGGCGTGAAACTCTTTCAGCTCAGAACATCGCCGTCTCTGATCTTTAAAACACCCCCAACCCCCGGCGGGCGGGTCTCGGACCGGAGTCCGCCCAAGCAGCACTTGTTGGACAGACACAGCCTGCTTTACTGTCCAGTGTCTGCTCTCAGTGTGGGGAAGGGGCCACCGGAGCGTGGGTGTGGGGATGTCGGGATGAGGATCGGGCTGCTGGTGAGAGAAAGCAATCACAGAACCCCCCTCTCCCCAACGCAAACACAAACCGTCTTAGTACACTCTACAGTGTGCACCAGGGTCAGTGTGGGTTGAAGCGTCCCACAGACTCGCGAGAGCCGCCCTTCACACCTTCAGATAACCATTAATAAAAACAGAAGACTTCAGGGGGTGATGGAACCACTTCACTGAAGTAACTTAATGAAAGCCGTTAATTGATAACTTGAAAGGCGACACATGAAACGTTTTTTATTTCCGCTCATTCTGAGGAAAGCAGCAGATGGGCAGTTGTGGCCGGTAAAAGTTGCGGGTGGGTTCGCGCGGGGGGGTGCGAGGGAAGTGGGATGGTCACGGTAATTTATATAAAATAAAACACTTACCTTCCTCCGTGACCGCATCACGCTCCGCCGCCCCAGCTCCTGGCGAGCTTTAGGCAGCCTCCCTCCTCCTGCTCCCCTAAGCCAATCACAACGCTGCAATGGCAGCTTTGTGATTGGTGAGGTGCAGCGGAGAGCGCCCCAGCCAGGCCATTTTCTCTATGTAGGCTGCATGCAGCAGCCTACATAGAGAAAAAGGCAGAGTGCGCATGACTGCTTTTTTCAGCCCTGGGGCCGACCAAACAGTCAGTACCCACAACAGTGGGCAAAGCCACTCCCACCCTGCCCTCGAGCAGGACCGCCCACCTGCCCGCCCACAGTCAGGCACTTCTGCTTTCTCGCAGTGCGAGAAGCAGAAACATAAAATGGTAGGTTTACCATTTTATATTTCTGCCTTCTCGCACTCGCCCAGTTTGGCGTCTCTTGTATCCAGTCTGTGGTTAAAAGAAGCAATGTCTGATCTGAAAGAATGGACTATCATTGCTGTTTTTGACACTGCTTAATTTTTGGAACTTATATAATTCTTGTTGTCAGATAGTTCACGTTGCAAGGTATCCAGCGCTGAAGAAGAGATGGGTGGCGCAGTGGGTCACTTGCCTTGTCTCCTGGTTGCAGGTGACTTAGGGGCCGATTCTGATGCGGGTTGGAAAAGCTTCCCGACCGAATCGGTTGGGAAATGGTGTCCGACCCACTCGGATCGGGAAAGTCCGACCAGCGGAGTAGGATGCATCCGGATGCTTCCAGATACGATTTGGTTGAACTCCCATTGACTTCAATGGGAACATTTGTTCCTAACCGCATCAGAAATGGGCCCTCGGTCGGGAAGACACGTTCCCGATCCAATTTGGAAGGAGCAAATGCCGTTAGGAGGCCTTCCTAACCGCATCAGAATCAGGCCCTCGGTCGGGAAGCTTTTCCAACCCGCATCAGAATCGGGCCCTAAGTGTTGAAAACAGCTTCTGAGAAGATAAATGATTGGGTGGCTTTCAGTTTAGACATGTGCAACAGAGAGCCAATAGGATTTTCTATCAAAGTCTGCAAGAAGTGCCCAGGAAGGCTTACAACAAGAGTCAGATGAACTAGAATGCAGGATGGTTGTTCACATAACAGTAAAGGAATCTATGGTATGAGGCAGGTGGAAACTCCAGAAAGATATGATGAAGTCAGCTAGTTTCCAGAGATGAACCCTTTGAGGGTCTAATGTGAAGGCAAGAGACTTTGGGCCTGATTTAGATTTTGGCAGATGGCTTACTCCATCACAATGGCGAAGGACAACCCGTCCTCCAAAATATAAGTAGTGGATAGGATATCAGTCACCTTTGTGACGGAGTAACCTGTCCGTCGAAATAGAAATCAGGCTCTTAAAGCCAGAAAATCGAGTGCTTCCCAGGAGAACATTCTGCATTTACATGGCTGTTTACACTTCATATGCTCGTGGGTCCCTAGGATTCCCACTCAAGATGATCAGAGAAAGCAGGTGTTGTCCTTCCCTTTCTCTTGTTTACAAGGAGCCAAAACAAAGAAGGGAAACAAGTTTTCATTGGTCACTGTGCAAGTTACTCTACTCCTCCTCCTTTTGCTTCTATTGGGTGAAATGGGACAGCACAGACCACAGACTCTTCTTTTTTGTGTGAAAAAGGCTGCTTTATTGAAAACAGGTGCATATCACAGAATAAAACCTTAGGCATTTGACTTTACAAAACTAAACCTCAACATACACAATCGTCTATAGTCATTGATCCCCTACCCCTACAGTACCTGGCCCCCTTCACATTATTTATCCTACAGCTTCCTCACTTCTACCATGCTGTTGATATTTTGACCTTTAACTCTCCTACCACTCAACCTACATCTACTAACATCTAACTATCTACATTCCTACAGCATAACTGTTAATTCCTTGTTTCATCCTTGTTTAATTCCTTGTTTCATCCAGGTTTAACTTTTGTTGACACTCCCCAATTCTCCTGTTCAACTATGGTAACAACAATAACCTTGCTCTAGAATCAAGCAAACTTGATGGCCAACCACAACTCAGAAAAAGTACCCTGCTTTCACCTACGCACATTCAAAGTCTTATCCAGGGCTTCCCGCAATTGCATATGGTACAGTTCCATCCTGAACGAGACAAATGCACCCCATCCCACCAAAACAATTCAATCATGTCTGCCTTCACCTACGCACATTTAAAGTCTTACCCAGGGCTTCCTGCAATTGCATAAGGTACAGTTCCATCACGAAGGAGACAAATGCACCCCTTCCCACCGAAAAAATTAAACCGTGTTGTATCTCAACTCAGGATTATCCACCATGCTGAAACCTTCCTCTCTGTAGAAGGAATGCATCTCCTTGTTTATATTCCTCCTTGTCATTCACGGAGGGCCATTTCCCCCCTCCATTCCCTCCGCGGAGCAAACTCGGTCAATATGACGTGACACCCTACCCACTGGCATTTTATCTCCTTAAGATCCTTTTTTTATCTCCTTGAGCACTCCTAATCCCTTGCACACTCCATGCCATTCTCCGACAGGTGCAAAAACAAAACATCTAGGTATCTTTGTCGTATCAACAAGCTATTCAAACACTTCAACAATTCTTTCCATTTCATACCCCTCTACTGTGTCATGGCACCGTATCCAATCTGATGTCAAGGCCCACATTCCATGAATTACCTCTCTGAGCTTCGTGTCTGTCTGCCCATTTGATGAATGAATGTCCAACAATCCAGATCGACAGATCAACAGCATCTAGGCCTGCAACAGCACCTGAAAAAACAAAACATGTGAGTGATTCAAGAACGGCCTAGTGACAGTCAACATTCCCTCCAAACACACATAGCGGCGATAGCAAGCAGAGGATCATCTTCCCAAACCCATACTTTTATCTCTGCTCCAGCCCCGTCTCGCTGCCACAGTGGCCACCCCAATCCTGAAGGAGTGAGTGCCGAATGCCCTCTGGTCCTCCGCAACATGAGCCAAAGCAGTGCACAATACTGCCAGAAGCTGAAAAGAGGTCACCGGTGCCCCACTAGTGTGGCAGAAGACCCCCCCTGCTTACGTTCCCCGCAACCGATCACCTCAGAGCATGGGACACAGTCCTTGAACTGGGAATTCCTGCAACACCACCATCTTCCCTTGAGATCTGTGACTTGACTTGAGCAAGCGTACTTCCACAAACACCTTTTTTCTGGAAACCTCATCCCATTAAATTCCACATTAATCCTATCTGCCCAAAATTCTGAGACTCGAAAGGTCCCGAAAAACATCCAAGACATCAAAGACATCAAAGTGGAGGAAAATATAGTCTCTTTCTCCCCGTCACATACGGCCAGCAAAGACCCGACAATGGTCTCCTCTTCCTTCCCCCACTGGTCCTTTCCCTGTCCAATCCTTCTAGCATCCTCCTATGCAGTTCACCCGCTGAGGGTGCATAATCCAAACACAGCTTACTCATATGTGCAATTCCCGCCAGCTTCCCTGTGATCATAACTCTATATAAACCCTTCTCAAACATTCTCAGTATGACCTGGACTACATCCTCCTCCCTGCTCCAACCCGCCAGCCTCCGCTGAGTGGTATTTTTTATCAACGCCTCCCATGCCTGTGTATAAGAACGCCTGGTGGACTCTGCCAAAGATCCTACCACCAACTGGAGCATCCCTTTTCTCCTATGTTCCACAAGTCCACTGGCATAGGTGTCCTGAACCTGTCTGCCTACATGGCCAGCCTATGGAACCTCTCCCACTGTGAATGAGACAAAGTATCCACAATGTCTTTGTTCACCCCTGGCACGTGTCTAGCCTTAAACGCTACATCATGACTCAGACAACCCAACACAAACACTCGGAAGAGCTTGAGGACTTGTGCATCCCTGGCGGACTGTCTGTTGACAATAAACACCACTGCCATGTTATCGATCTGAAACAGGACTTTACGATGTGCCAGCTCTTGACCCCTCAGTGTCACTGCAACTACCAGGGAGAAAGTTCAAGAAACACAATGCTCTGCCATCCATGCTTCAAGTAGTCTGGCCACTCTTCTGCGCGCCAACTTCCCTGCCAATACAAACCAAAACCCAGCCCACCTGCTGCGTCAGAATAAAACTGTACATCCTATTCCCACTCTTTTGGGGCCCCCAATGGAATACCTTTGAAGTCAAGTTATATCCCTGCAAGGAAAAAAGCCATTTTGTATAATTGCCTAGGTACTGAAGGGCAAAAAGTGTTCGATAATTTACCTATAATTTATGTATTGAAGCCGAAAAAAGATTAGAGAAACAATAGAACCTAGTGTTTTTTTAGAACGGTTTAACTTTTACTCCAGGAAACAAAATTGTGATGAGTATTGATCAGTATGTAGCTGCCTTACGTATTTTACCTAGCTCATGCTGCTGTGAAAATGCGAAAGATCAATATCTGAGGGATCAAATTGTGCTTAATTGTTGTTAAAAAAAAAGTACAGGAACATTTGCTGTATTATACTAGTATTATACTAGCCCTACTTTAGAGGAAACTGTTAAAATTGCCAAAGGTATTGAGAGATCAACTCTTTCTGTAAAAGATTTAGCTAGTGCATCTGCTATGTTGGGCACTGTATCCAGTACCGATGTGAGTGTAGTGAAAAGTATTAAGGGTAGTAAGTTCAACAAATCCAATATATGTTACAGGTGTGGGGCATACAATCACATGGGTAGCAATCCCAACTGTGCTGCACTGGGTAAAAGGTGTAATAAATGCGGAAAGATTGGTCATTTTATGAAAGTGTGCAAGAGTTCCAGTACTGTTAAAGTTAATTGTGTGCCTGAAATCACACAGCAGTATTTACCTGAGGAAGAAGATAGCGTTAATACGGTGATCATTTTAACTTTAGAAGTATGTCATCCTGAAAATGTTTTACATTCTGTTAACTGTGATGCTGGAAATATCGCTAAGAAAAAAGGACCGTATTGCATGGTTCAAATTGGATTGGTGAATCTACAGATTATGGTAGATTCCGGATCACCTGTAACTATGTTGTCTGAAGAAACATTTAAGTTACATTGGAGTTCACGTTTGCTCAAGATACCTGACATTAAAGCTGTAGCTTATGGTGAGTCTGAAATTGTCACCAGAGGGTATTTTGAAGATACCATAGAATTTTCAGGGAGATCCATCTCTACCAAGATATATATGGTCGTGACATAATGGGTTGACTTGATCAAAGTAGACTTGGCATAGTATTAAAACCAGGGACCACTGTCCCAGTTATGTTAGCGGAGAATAATTTTGGTAGCGTTGACAATATTTTGCAGAAACATTCTTCTGTTTTTTCTGAATCCACTATCAAGGACTTTGAGCATGAGATAAAATTTGAAACAAGGTGGTTTGCTAGTCAAGCACAAAGTTAGGGATGTTCCACTTACTGTCAGGAAACATTTAAGGCAACATTTAGAACAGTTATGTGCTGAGAAGATTATTGAACCAGTTAATGCTGCTGAATGGGTCTGTGCTGTTGTAATCGCCAAGAAAAAGGATGGAAAAATCTGCTGGCGTGCGGATTTACGCTCCTTAAACAAAAATATTATACTTGATTGTCACCCTCTTCCCAAACTTAATGAGTTAATTTCTACCTTAGAAGGAGCGAATGCCTTCAGCAACATCGATTTAAAGGCAGCATATCATCAGATATTACTTAAAAAAAAAGAGTCTCAGTCTCTATGTACTTTCATCACTCCATATGGAGCTTTCAAGTACTTACGAGTGCCGTTCGGTCTTGCATCGGCAGCAAGTGTATTTCAGAAATTGATGTTCACGTTATTCAAGGATGTATCTGGAGTTTTGGCATTCCAGGACAACATGCTGATATTTGCTAAAGATGTATTAAAGCACAATTGTATATTAGGAATAGTTCTAGGAATTTTGTCTAAGCATGGCATGACCGTTTTAAAGGACAAGTGCACATTTTTAATGGATAACGTTGAATATTTAGGACATTGCATATCTGCACAAGGAATTAAACCTAAAGCAGATCTTATCAGGGGGCTAAAAGAAGCACCTGCACCCAGTTACAAGGATGAATTGAGATCCTTCCTGGGACTAAGTGAGTATTACTCTAGATTTGTTTGTGGGTATGCCACCCATATGGAACCTCTTAAAAGACTGTTGCAAAAAAAAGAGAACTTTTTTTGGGGTCCAGTGGAACAAAGCATTTTCCAGGATATCAAAAATATCTTATCCTATGTCCCTGCATTAAAAATGTATGTAAGTGGTCACAAGTGCATTACAACTGTGGATGCCAGTGCAGTGGGCTTAGGTGCGGTGTTATGTCAAAAAGCTGGAACTTCTGAAGCTACCGCTTAAAAATAGGCGGTAGAGGAAACCGAAAAGAAAGGAAAACTCATAATAATAAACATGAAGACAGTGTAAGAGGTTACCATATAGTAAATTACAAAGGGTGATGGGCTATATAATCAAAACAAAGAGATGAATAGCAAGGGATCATGCATCCCATATGACAGCACCATATTGGTAAAGGAAATGATGTGCATTGTAAAGGACACGTACCTATTTATCAATAATTTCTTTTCTTTTCGGTTTCCTCTATCGCCTATTTTTATGCATAATCTCTCTTTCTCTTTTCCAACACCTATGCTCTTCTGACTTGGCTTTTGAACAGTGCCCAATAAATGGGTTGACTCTTTGAAGCGCAGTTTCAATACACATGTAAAAATCCCTTCAATGTGCTGAAATTTCTATGCTTTGTGGCATGCTTGTCATTCATAGGATTAATCCCAGTGTATGTTAATATTCTGTTTCCCCACCTCAATACTGTTTATTCATACGTGCCTTTTCTTCGATCAAGTGTGTCAAAAATCTATTTATGTTGTGATGTTTGTCGTTTTTAAACTATATCTTTTGTGATTGGACATTCTGTACATTGAGTGCCAAATAGTTTGTTTTGTTTGTCATGTGTAGATATGTCCATTATGTGTAAATTTATGTTTTTATATATGTATTATCCACAGCCCTTATGAAGTTCAATCAGCCGATCTGAACAAAAAGCGTTGGCTGGACGATGCTCTGCTTGTACCAACTAAATAAAGCTGATGACTAAATTGGACACTTGGCTGGACTCATCATCTGGACAGTAGTGAATTTGATTACTGTTTAAGGTGCACCTCTCCATTAATTCTATAATATATATATATTTATTGGGGATATAGCTGTAACGAAAGAGTGAAAGACAAACATAGCCCGCTTGTAGCGTGGGGTGAACCATTCCCTCCGGGGAGCAGACCTCCCTCCCGTCAGCTGTTCCCCAAAACCCATTGTTAACCGCAAACATGCCGCAGCGAGAGGCCTCATTGTTGTATTGAATTACTTTGCATGTATTGTATGGAATTACTCTGCACGCGCTTGTTGCCATGCTGTGTTGCTTTCTGCATTCAAACATAAAAATGCTGAAGAACATTCTACATTCTACTGTTGCGAGTACTGATTGGTCAGTTTCCTTGACCAGTCAGTTACCGGATCGCCGAGGTGGAAATCATCAAAGGATGGGCTCCTTCCCTATAACTAAAGAAGAATAAACACGAAGAAATTTGGATAAAACCTAATGGGATATTGCTTTCATTCTTAACCTTCAAAAAAAGAAACAAGGAAACCCTAAAAGTCTGAAGGGACCAAGGGTGGACAATGGTCCCATACAAGGTGAATTAGTAAAATACCACAATTTTGCAATCAAGATTGGGATTACGAGTGTATCAATGAAAAGTTCAGAATGTTATTAACAATTAAGTTCAACGCAAAAATAATATACGAAAAGGTGAGTGAGCAGGACGTGACAGGGTAATGGGAAATCAGCCAATTTCCTTACCACAGGCAAGTGACTTAAAAAGTGACTTTTAAATTTGTGAAAATGTAGATAAGCAAAAAGTCACAATCAGAATTACATCTCATACTCCACAGTTAGATACAAATTACAGTATAGAGTTGAAGATGTGCGTGTCAACGACGTTTCGATCCAAGCTTGGTATTGGGATCTCATCAGGACTAAGTAATAAAACAAGTGCCTGGGAAGTTGCCTGGATATGTGTGGGGAGGAAGGTAGGGAAATGGTGTGGAGAGAAAACACGAGGAGGAAATTAGATTTAAAAGTATAGCAAAAGGCAAGGACATGTAAGGTCGTAAGAGTCAAATAGAATTAACATTAAAATTAAGGTACCAGGGTTAGAGTACCGTTAGCGGGAACAATGCTAAGGATGGATAGCAAGAAACCAGCCACGGGAGGCATAATTATGTGATATAACGCGCACGAGGCAGAGTAGCAACCAGAAAGAACAATACGCGCTGGCTGGTGGAGAATTGAGGCCTGGTCAACTAATGCACATATACAAGGTGGTTAAAGCATTGCAGAGTAGTGAGCAGAGCGCGGTGATATGGCAGGCTTGCGACCAATGCGATTAGGAGTTGAATTTACGCACGAGAGTAAACGGAACCGTGAGCAATGCGCAATCATATGTGATAAAAGGGATTGCAATCGGCTATGGCCAGGTGAGGAGTAGGGTGATAGTGAGCTAAGCGTGACAGAATTGGTTCCATAGGGGGCAGACGAAAACCAATATAAGTGAAAAGGCCGGGTAAAACCGTGCGGTGGAACAAGCAGAGCGTACGCTGTAGTGAAAGGAAAAATGAGTTGGGACTTACTAGTAAGGGTAAGTCGATTGAAGCCTGGAAGACTACCAGGTGAAATTGGAGGCAACAAGGGGGTGAGCAACCTAGGAATAAAGGAGAGATCAAAAGTGGACCATAGGAGGGTAGGATATAATTCAAGGGGGGTAGTATGAGCCCAAGGTCTTACCGGAGAAATGTTGAAGCAGTGGGGGGCCTGATCTGACGGCAGGTCGGAGGCAAGGGAGGGTAGGTAGTGTCCCGTCCAGGAACGATAGGGCGCGAGGCCGGTAGGGCAATATGGTATCCAAGCCTGAGGGAGGTGAATGAGTTAATTAATGGGCGAAGGTGCGGGTAACAACCGTAATTGTCGGTAAGTGACATGGGGCGCTTACCTGGAGAGGCGGTATTTAGAGAATGAAGGACGACAGGTCGAGGGCTCCGTATGCTCTACCCGTAATTGAAGGTACGAGTGAATGAGCGAGCGGTCATGAGCTCTAAATAGGTGCGGCGCCCGGATATGACGCTGCGTTAGGGCGCGAGCGTATGTCAGATAGAAAGTATGGGGGACAGTGGCGGCCATATTGGAAGGGAGTGTGAAACTAATTGAATGGGGCAAGGGGGACTGGTATGATGCGTACGTGACGACATGAGTGGAGTAAGCCTGAATGGGCATAGGAAGTAAACGGTGCAAGGTAGTAAGTGCAGTATGAATAGAACCCAAAGTAAGGGAGGAAGCGCGAAAGATAGAGTATATATAAAAAAGGGGCAGTAAGGCTAATGTTGAATAACAATAGCCAGGGTGTGGAAATTACGCAACAGACGGACAAGGAAGTACTAAATGCACAATGGGTTACCATCAATTGCCTGGTAACTAAAGGGACATGAGTAATTGGTCTATAGTAGGAAACAAAGTCAATAATAAGAGTAGTTAAAGGGTAGCGAGAGGGCAACAGGTGAAGGATAGATAACAATTAATAGAAGGATAGGGTTAGGAAGAGTAACAATTCCTAGTGTAGACAGTCTACATCAAGGGGACAAAAAGGACAAAGGGGTGAAATCAAAACGAGAGGTATAACCTTAAATTGCCTAATCAATTAGTATTGTTGCAGTAGATAACCAGTGGTAAATTTAAGGAATCCCAAGGTTACATGGAAAACATAATCACAAGGAAGGGCATACAGACAACAGTGATCCACATATGGATGGTCCCAGTCCAGGGGGCGAGAGAGAAAGAAGTCCGACAGGCATACAGAGTAAATAAAGACATCATATGCTAACAATGGGAGTAACCAAGTTATAACAAATTGGTCCAGTCCTCCAAGCGATTAAGCCCTGTGTGGAGACTGTCCGTACGTATGATCCATTTAAGTTCCTCTTTATTGAGGATGCCCGCAATGTTCGTACTTCTGGGGGGCTGTTGAATCACATTGATCACTTGCCACCTTATGTCATCTTCAGTGTGGTTGAGGGCGGTAAAGTGTTCAACAAGTGGTGCATTTGGTGTTCTGCATCGCACCCGGCTTCTGTGCTGACA
Source organism: Calotriton arnoldi (assembly GCA_963921515.1). Taxonomy (NCBI): domain Eukaryota; kingdom Metazoa; phylum Chordata; class Amphibia; order Caudata; family Salamandridae; genus Calotriton; species Calotriton arnoldi. Next base: position 137,340 of record CAWUFW010018917.1, on the reverse strand, counting down.
AATCCAGATTCTGATCTTTTGTGACGTTTGACCCACATAAATTAAGTTGCAAGGGCAAGTAATAGCCTATATTACATTGACAGTGTTGCAATTAGAAAAATTTGTCAAAATGACATTGATGTTTGCATGCACACATTTTTTAGTATCCGTAGTGAGGTGGCATACGCTACAACAACCACATTTGAAGTGACCTATTACAGGCGGTAGGCCCCATACCTCCCTTAGAGTAGGAATACTTTTGGTGCTAGGGAGGGCTGCCCTTACCAGGTGGTCTTTTATACTCTTACTTTTCTTGAAAGCAAATAGAGGGCGTTCTAAATTGAGGCTGTCTGCATTCAATGTAGGCCAGTGTTTCAAGATGCATTTCCTCATTGCATTGGAGATGGGTGAAGATGTGGTAACACATACTATTTTATCCCCATTGCTTCTTATTTTGGGGCTCAATAATGTCTCCCTGGGGCAATACCAGGCTCGTTTGAGGGCTATTTTCACTAATTTACGTGGGTAGCCTCTACTCGTCAGTTTTTTGGATAAAATCTTGGCTTCCATGAAGTAGTCCTCCTTGCGATAGCAATTTTGGCGTATGCGAAGGAATTGTGAGTATGGGAGGGAGTCACGTAAGGCTCTCGGGTGATGGCTGTTGTAGGCCAATAAAAGGGATTGCAATCGGCTATGGCCAGGTGAGGAGTAGGGTGATAGTGAGCTAAGCGTGAGAGAATTGGTTCCATAGGGGGCAGACCAAAACCAATATAAGTGAAAGGGCCAGGTAACAACGTGCGGTGGAACCAATATGAGTGAAAAGGCCGGGTAAACCGTGCGGTGGAACAAGCAGAGAGTACGCTGTAGTGAAAGGAAAATGAGCGGGGACTTACTAGTAAGGGTAAGTCGATTGAAGCCTGGAAGAATACCAGATGAAATTGGAGGCAACAAGGGGGTGAGCAACTTAGGAATAAAGGGAGAGATCAAAAGTGGACCATAGGAGGGTAGGATATAATTCAAGGGGGGTAGTATGAGCCCAAGGTCTTACCGGAGAAATGTTGAAGCAGTGGGGGGCCTGATCTGACGGCAGGTCGGAGGCAAGGGAGGGTAGGTAGTGTCCCGTCCAGGAACGATAGGGCGCGAGGCCGGTAGGGCAATATGGTATCCAAGCCTGAGGGAGGTGAATGAGTTAATTAATGGGCGAAGGTGCGGGTAACAGCCGTAATTGTCGGTAAGTGACATGGGGCGCTTACCTGGAGAGGCGGTATTTAGAGAATGAAGGACGACAGGTCGAGGGCTCCGTATGCTCTACCCGTAATTGAAGGTACGAGTGAATGAGCGAGCGGTCATGAGCTCTAAATAGGTGCGGCGCCCAGATATGACGCTGCGTGAGGGCGCGAGCGTATGTCAGATAGAAAGTATGGGGGACAGTGGCGGCCATATTGGAAGGGAGTGTGAAACTAATTGAATGGGGCAAGGGGGACTGGTATGATGCGTACGTGACGACATGAGTGGAGGAAGCCTGAATGGGCATAGGAAGTAAACGGTGCAAGGTAGTAAGTGCAGTATGAATAGACCCAAAGTAAGGGAGGAAGCGCGAAAGATAGAGTATATATAAAAAAGGGGCAGTAAGGCTAATATTGAATAACAATAGCCAGGGTGTGGAAATTACGCAACAGACGGACAAGGAAGTACTAAATGCACAATGGGTTACCATCAATTGCCTGGTAACTAAAGGGACATGAGTAATTGGTCTAGAGTAGGAAACAAAGTCAATAATAAGAGTAGTTAAAGGGTAGCGAGAGGGCAACAGGTGAAGGATAGATAACAATTAATAGAAGGATAGGGTTAGGAAGAGTAACAATTCCTAGTGTAGACAGTCTACATCAAGGGGACAAAAAGGACAAAGGGGTGAAATCAAAACGAGAGGTATAACCTTAAATTGCCTAATCAATTAGTATTGTTGCAGTAGATAACCAGTGGTAAATTTAAGGAATCCCAAGGTTACATGGAAAACATAATCACAAGGAAGGGCATACAGACAACAGTGATCCACATATGGATGGTCCCAGTCCAGGGGGCGAGAGAGAAAGAAGTCCGACAGGCATACAGAGTAAATAAAGACATCATATGCTAACAATGGGAGTAACCAAGTTATAACAAATTGGTCCAGTCCTCCAAGCGATTAAGCCCTGTGTGGAGACTGTCCGTACGTATGATCCATTTAAGTTCCTCTTTATTGAGGATGCCCGCAATGTTCGTACTTCTGGGGGCTGTTGAATCACATTGATCACTTGCCACCTTATGTCATCTTCAGTGTGGTTGAGGGCGGTAAAGTGTTCAACAAGTGGTGCATTTGGTGTTCTGCATCGCACCCGGCTTCTGTGCTGACAAATCCAGATTCTGATCTTTTGTGACGTTTGACCCACATAAATTAAGTTGCAAGGGCAAGTAATAGCCTATATTACATTGACAGTGTTGCAATTAGAAAAATTAGTCAAAATGACATTGATGTTTGCATGCACACATTTTTTTGTATCCGTAGTGAGGTGGCATACGCTACAACAACCACATTTGAAGTGACCTATTACAGGCGGTAGGCCCCATACCTCCCTTAGAGTAGGAATACTTTTGGTGATAGGGAGGGCTGCCCCTACCAGGTGGTCTTTTATACTCTTACTTTTCTTGAAAGCAAATAGAGGGCGTTCTAAATTGAGGCTGTCTGCATTCAATGTAGGCCAGTGTTTCAAGATGCATTTCCTCATTGCATTGGAGATGGGTGAAGATGTGGTAACACATACTATTTTATCCCCATTGCTTCTTATTTTGGGGCTCAATAATGTCTCCCTGGGGCAATACCAGGCTCGTTTGAGGGCTATTTTCACTAATTTACGTGGGTAGCCTCTACTCGTCAGTTTTTGGATAAAATCTTGGCTTCCATGAAGTAGTCCTCCTTGCGATAGCAATTTTGGCGTATGCGAAGGAATTGTGAGTATGGGAGGGAGTCACGTAAGGCTCTCGGGTGATGGCTGTTGTAGGCCAATAAAAGGGATTGCAATCGGCTATGGCCAGGTGAGGAGTAGGGTGATAGTGAGCTGAAGCGTGAGAGAATTGGTTCCATAGGGGGCAGACCAAAACCAATATAAGTGAAAAGGCCGGGTAACAACGTGCGGTGGAACCAATATAAGTAAAAAGGCCAGGTAAAACCGTGCGGTGGAACAAGCAGAGAGTACGCTGTAGTGAAAGGAAAAATGAGCGGGGACTTACTAGTAAGGGTAAGTCGATTGAAGCCTGGAAGAATACCAGATGAAATTGGAGGCAACAAGGGGTGAGCAACTTAGGAAGAAAGGGAGAGATCAAAAATGGACCATAGGAGGGTAGGATATAATTCAAGGGGGTAGTATGAGCCCAAGGTCTTACCGGAGAAATGTTGAAGCAGTGGGGGCCTGATCTGACGGCAGGTCGGAGGCAAGGGAGGGTAGGTAGTGTCCCGTCCAGGAACGATAGGGCGCGAGGCCGGTAGGGCAATATGGTATCCAAGCCTGAGGGAGGTGAATGAGTTAATTAATGGGCGAAGGTGCGGGTAACAGCCGTAATTGTCGGTAAGTGACATGGGGCGCTTACCTGGAAAGGCGGTATTTAGAGAATGAAGGACGACAGGTCGAGGGCTCCGTATGCTCTACCCGTAATTGAAGGTACGAGTGAATGAGCGAGCGGTCATGAGCTCTAAATAGGTGCGGCGCCCGGATATGACGCTGCGTGAGGGCGCGAGCGTATGTCAGATAGAAAGTATGGGGGACAGTGGCGGCCATATTGGAAGGGAGTGTGAAACTAATTGAATGGGGCAAGGGGGACTGGTATGATGCGTACGTGACGACATGAGTGGAGGAAGCCTGAATGGGCATAGGAAGTAAACGGTGCAAGGTAGTAAGTGCAGTATGAATAGACCCAAAGTAAGGGAGGAAGCGCGAAAGATAGAGTATATATAAAAAAGGGGCAGTAAGGCTAATGTTGAATAACAATAGCCAGGGTGTGGAAATTACGCAACAGACGGACAAGGAAGTACTAAATGCACAATGGGTTACCATCAATTGCCTGGTAACTAAAGGGACATGAGTAATTGGTCTATAGTAGGAAACAAAGTCAATAATAAGAGTAGTTAAAGGGTAGCGAGAGGGCAACAGGTGAAGGATAGATAACAATTAATAGAAGGATAGGGTTAGGAAGAGTAACAATTCCTAGTGTAGACAGTCTACATCAAGGGGACAAAAAGGACAAAGGGGTGAAATCAAAACGAGAGGTATAACCTTAAATTGCCTAATCAATTAGTATTGTTGCAGTAGATAACCAGTGGTAAATTTAAGGAATCCCAAGGTTACATGGAAAACATAATCACAAGGAAGGGCATACAGACAACAGTGATCCACATATGGATGGTCCCAGTCCAGGGGGCGAGAGAGAAAGAAGTCCGACAGGCATACAGAGTAAATAAAGACATCATATGCTAACAATGGGAGTAACCAAGTTATAACAAATTGGTCCAGTCTTCCAAGCGATTAAGCCCTGTGTGGAGACTGTCCGTACGTATGATCCATTTAAGTTCCTCTTTATTGAGGATGCCCGCAATGTTCGTACTTCTGGGGGGCTGTTGAATCACATTGATCACTTGCCACCTTATGTCATCTTCAGTGTGGTTGAGGGCGGTAAAGTGTTCAACAAGTGGTGCATTTGGTGTTCTGCATCGCACCCGGCTTCTGTGCTGACAAATCCAGATTCTGATCTTTTGTGACGTTTGACCCACATAAATTAAGTTGCAAGGGCAAGTAATAGCCTATATTACATTGACAGTGTTGCAATTAGAAAAATTAGTCAAAATGACATTGATGTTTGCATGCACACATTTTTTAGTATCCGTAGTGAGGTGGCATACGCTACAACAACCACATTTGAAGTGACCTATTACAGGCGGTAGGCCCCATACCTCCCTTAGAGTAGGAATACTTTTGGTGCTAGGGAGGGCTGCCCTTACCAGGTGGTCTTTTATACTCTTACTTTTCTTGAAAGCAAATAGAGGGCGTTCTAAATTGAGGCTGTCTGCATTCAATGTAGGCCAGTGTTTCAAGATGCATTTCCTCATTGCATTGGAGATGGGTGAAGATGTGGTAACACATACTATTTTATCCCCATTGCTTCTTATTTTGGGGCTCAATAATGTCTCCCTGGGGCAATACCAGGCTCGTTTGAGGGCTATTTTCACTAATTTACGTGGGTAGCCTCTACTCGTCAGTTTTTTGGATAAAATCTTGGCTTCCATGAAGTGGTCCTCCTTGCGATAGCAATTTTGGCGTATGCGAAGGAATTGTGAGTATGGGAGGGAGTCACGTAAGGCTCTCGGGTGATGGCTGTTGTAGGCCAATAAAAGGGATTGCAATCGGCTATGGCCAGGTGAGGAGTAGGGTGATAGTGAGCTAAGCGTGAGAGAATTGGTTCCATAGGGGGCAGACCAAAACCAATATAAGTGAAAAGGCCGGGTAACAACGTGCGGTGGAACCAATATAAGTGAAAAGGCCGGGTAAAACCGTGCGGTGGAACAAGCAGAGAGTACGCTGTAGTGAAAGGAAAAATGAGCGGGGACTTACTAGTAAGGGTAAGTCGATTGAAGCCTGGAAGAATACCAGATGAAATTGGAGGCAACAAGGGGGTGAGCAACTTAGGAATAAAGGGAGAGATCAAAAGTGGACCATAGGAGGGTAGGATATAATTCAAGGGGGGCAGTATGAGCCCAAGGTCTTACCGGAGAAATGTTGAAGCAGTGGGAGGCAAGGGAGGGTAGGTAGTGTCCTGTCCGGGAACGATAGGGCCTGGTACCTTAATTTTAATGTTAATTCTATTTGACTCTTACGACCTTACATGTCCTTGCCTTTTGCTATACTTTTAAATCTAATTTCCTCCTCGTGTTTTCTCTCCACACCCTTTCCCTACCTTCCTCCCCACACATATCCAGGCAACTTCCCAGGCACTTGTTTTATTACTTAGTCCTGATGAGATCCCAATACCAAGCTGGGATCGAAACATCGTCGACACGCACATCTTCAACTCTATACTGTAATTTGTATCTAACTGTGGAGTATGAGATGTAATTCTGATTGTGACTTTTTGCTTGTCTACATTTTCACAAATTTAAAAGTCACTTTTTAAGTCACTTGCCTGTGGTAAGGAAATCGGCTGATTTCCCATTACCCTGTCACGTCCTGCTCACTCACCTTTTCGTATATTATTTTTGTGTTGAACTTAATTGTTAATAAAATTCTGAACTTTTCATTGATACACTCGTAATCCCAATCTTGATTGCAAAATTGTGGTATTGTACTAATTCACCTTGTATGGGACCATTGTTTTTCTTAGCATTCATTCTTAACCTGGCATGCAACATCATATTCAGGAATGCGGCTGTTGCGAGGCGTCCTAGGGCATGAACATCACATGTTGTGCCGATGCCAGAATGCTTCTGGTAAGCGGGTTGTTCCATCTCCGGGGGCTCCGACTCCGCAGGTAGGTAGACAGGGGTTTTAATGGCATGCCTTGGCTCTCCGCCTCTCACTCGGGGGAACACCAGTGTTCGGAGAGGATGTACCTGTCTGATGCGCTGGTTGCCAGGCAGCCACAATCGGCCTCTTCAAGCACATGGCCAGGGATGTCAAGTGGGGCCGCTTCAAAGGATCCTCATCATCTTTTGGGTGGTACAGCAGGTCCTGTCAGGCAACCTACTCTGGATGAGGTTTACTAGTGACCATGGCCCCATAGGCCAAAAAGTAGAACTCTAGCAGGATGCGTCAATGCTCCACAACGCCTGACTGACCGGGCTGCAGCCCCGAAAGCATTGTTTTGAGAGACTTTCAATTATCTCCCTCGGTCAGTGATTCCATTCATTTGCATGCATTGCTAGAATATTATCTGCTCCTACTGCTATAGAGTGTGCCTGTTTGTGCATTCAGTCCTCCTGTTGGCAAGGGACTGCAGGCCTGTTTTACACGTACCTTCAGTGTACAATATCAATATTGCAAATGTTGCTGCCTTTCTTTAATATCAGAGAGTAAGTTCTCCTTTCCACTCTCTCCCCTAATAGAAAACCAAACTAATCATGACAATCAAGACCTGTACCTTTGCATATTCATCAGCACAGCCTGAGGTCATTCACATGCCGTGGAAGTAAAGTCCCCAGGTGAATATGAGCAGACTGCTGCCAAGATGAAGCGGAAGCCTCGTAATGCATCTGAGCCACTGCCTTCAAATATATACATAAAATGTGGATGCATTGACAGAACTATTAAATTGATTCACCTCTTACAGCCAGCTTGTTCTGAGCTGACTCATCGGAAATTGTGCTAAACCCTTCACTTTATACAATGAAGCTATGAAAACTTGACATAAGTTATTTGATCCTGTGTTATATTTATCATTGTGTTTTAACTTTATTAAAGGCAATATCTATAAAAGGCAATCATAGTAATCTGGTTAGCTATTAAGCATCATCATTCATTCTAAGAAGACGCCGGATATAGTCAGAGAGTTAACGTCTCCTCAATATATATTCGACACCTCTCCCAAGCCTTAAAGTGTGACGACTTTCATTCATTGACAACCTGTCCCCATGCAGAAATGAGACTTGTGACAAAAAAGAACTGATTTACATGATGGTTTTCAGACTGATTCAGCATTAAAAATATACTCACCATGTCATTTTTAACTACTTTAAAAGGAAGGTATTATGTATTTGCAATTAACTCTTAGTATTTCAGGAGTAATAGGAACTGGTGGTCCAGATTCGATGTGATTCACCTTTAAACGACTCATTAAAATTTGCCTGTTACGTTAAGTACAAAAACTTCCTAGATGGATTCTTTCATAAAAGTTTTCCAGGCCCACAGGATGGCATTCCCCCACTGTGGCTTTTCCTTATTTAAAAAAGATCACTTCTCACCTTTATATTACTTTCTTAAAAACTTTCATGTGCTCATATTCTAAAAAAGCCATGTATTAAGATGTGAATTGAAGTTGCCAGCAAACGCATTTTTCCCACATAAAATGAAGTGAGAGTGCCACCTATTTTCAACAATTCGATCTTAGGGGCATATTATCAACGGCCAGCGATAATTATCGCTGGCCGTGCTTAGCGATGATTTTGTTATCGCAGGCTATCTCTGGAATTTATCGCCCTAGTAGCGCGTTATTAACAACGCGTTTCTCCAGGGCGATAAAAATTCCAGAGATAGCGAGGTTATCGCCGTTTTGCAGGGAACATCGCTGGTTTTCCAGCGATGTTCCCTGCAAAACGGCGTATAACCTTGCTGATACGACCCACAGGGTCGTATCAGCATCATCCACCCCAATGTTAGGGATAGGTAAGTCTGCATTTTAGCAGACGTTAGTTTTTGGAGAAAACAGCGGTTTTCTCCAAAAACTAACGTGTGCTAAAATGCTGGGGCAGCCTTGTAAATATTGCGATGTGAACATCAGTGATATTTGCAAGGTAGTCCATCCAGGGTACGCCCACTTTGCATCTCATTAGAGATGCAAAGGGAGGCGTTGGGAAAAAGGGTGCTAACATGCGATTATGCATGTTAGCACCCTCTTGTAAATAGGACGATAGTTTTATCTCCGCTTTTTTGGCTTTTTAAGCCAAAAACGCAGAGATAAAGCCCTTGTAAATATGCCCCAAAGAGACTCCGTGATTCTCCCCCATTACATCCATAACCTGGTCGATAGTGTTAGCTGTTGATGCAAGTTTTCATACTAACTTTAAACAATCTCACCAAAGGCGCGCTAAACGCCAGTGAAACGAAACCCAAATGTATGAATATGTTTAGCTCAGCCAAATATGTTCTTGTTGTTTGGAAAGTAAACCCAAGACACCCAGTGCTAACGTTAGCATGTATCTCAAGGATGCAGGTTCTACTACGCCATACAGCCAGTCACACAGAACACTTCCATAACACATAAGTCCATGTCTTAGCTGAAATTACAACCACAGCCATTTGCTTGTAAATAAAATCTAATTGATTGCAAGCATATACCTTATTTTGATATTTCTCCTCTGAGAAAAGTCTCTACAGATAAGTAGTAGAAGAGAGATGTGTCTATAATCTACAGCAGGGATTCAACCGAATTTCTGGATCTCTGCAAAAAAAAAGAATTCACTACATATCAATCTTAATGGACTTAATTTGCATAATTCATAGTTTGACAGCCCTTTTAGTCTTACGTTGGAAAATCCTGGTTTATTAAAATATGTCAATTTAGTTTTTGCTAACGTTTCGATGTGCAAAACCAGATTAAATTGACACATTGTTGAATTTTGCAGGGACAAAAAAGGTCACCACTTAAAAAAAAAACACCCCAAAAAACCCACTGATTGCTTACCAGCTATGGTCATCAATGGTATTTTGATGTTTAAACATAGAGACATGCTGTTTTCAAGGATATTATTTATTGGGGTCCAGATCACATTGTCCCTAATATTAGCAATGTGGAAGAAATTTCCAGGATGCACTAAACTTTGCATGGATCCAACAAAAGTGTTGTGCTTTCCCATCTTTCGCCACTCTCACCAATGACCACATGTTTAGGAATATAAGGGTCAACAGGGAAAAGGGAATGGGGCAAGAGAGAAAACAGAGATGCAGGACTTCAGAACAATGACTCGTCTCTTCTGTTGGTGAAGGATACCTGCAGGATTTAATGGATATCTACAAGACAAGAAATATGTTTAAACAAATATTCATTTAGGATTTTTTTTTATTTAACTCTAGTAGTGAATGGATATCCCTTGGATACATCTCTGTGTAACTGGTCCTCTGTATCTTGATGTGAAACTGTTAATTCTTGGATACAAAGAATGAGCACTGCAATATACATGTATATAGATACCCCAAAAAGTCTGGCTACGGTTGGAATAACTATAGAATGTCTTATGGAAGATGAGTTATAGCTTCTAGTTAACTTCTACAGAACTGCAAAATAACCAACAGTGTTAAAGTTCTGTTGCGAGAAACCATGGCTTTTTGCAGTGTCCTCCCACGCTTTGTCCCCATTTTAACTGCTAGATGCTGGTTTTCTGACTTTGATTGTGCCATGGGTTCTGCTAAGAAAATCCAGGGCCTGTGCTCTGAATAAAAATACATGGTAATTAGGTATAATTACAATCGGTACTGAGAACCAACCTGTAAGTTCCTAGTGTATGATAGGGAATACAGGTTTAGAGGCTCAGTAGATTTAATGCACTCAAGTGTGCATTGCTGTGTTGCCTGCTGCCATTTAAAGGCAGCCCTGCTTTGCAGGCTCCTTTGAAAATGCAAATTGGACTTTTGAATTGAAGGTACTTCCAAAGTCTTAAGCTACCTTATTGTTTGATATAAGTCACCTCTAAGGTCTGCCCTAGGTGCCCCAATGGTAAGGTGCCATTTAAAAATGAGCAGGGACATTTTAAAAGATGTGTTGGGTGCCCTAGTGAGGTAAAAACTGCCAATTTCACTTTTCCCAACTGTAGCACATTGGGTCCATAGTCTAACATAGGAATATTTAATAAAGTATAATTGTTGATAGGAGTGAGCTAAAATAATATTTTAAAGACTTAAATGATGGTAAGAATAAATCCAACAATTTGACATGGTTGGATTTACTAAAATTATTAGAGAAAATATATTATAGAATTTGCTTTTCTGATGTGCCAAAATCCAGCCTTCTAGCAGCCTCTCCTGAATGGCCAGCCTTTGAAAGGCTGAGCCAAACTGCTCCGATGAGGTCTGAAGTGTTCTGAATAGAGACAAAGGAGCATCTGGTGGGAGGAGATCTGCTGCTGCAGAGCAAAAGGCAGGATGGGGGTGGAGTACCCAAACTGGTCTATAAAGAGGGAATGACAGAACAGGACACATGCTCACTCCCACTTTGTGCACCCCCAGCCAGAGAGTAGCACCAGTAATTGAATTAGCAGAGGGGCTGAAAGGGGAGTGTTAGGGAAAGTTAGCCAATGCAGTGGGTTGGCTTAGTCAGATCTTAACCTCCAGAAGAGAGTTTATCCATTTTGGATTTTGAAGTACAGTGCCGTCTAGGATGAGAATATGCCACACTTTGGAGAAAGCTATCATACTTCTGGGTGGCACTCTGTACCCCATTGGTCAGGCGTGCCCCCTGCTTGCCACTCAAGGACACTAGATAAATATGAGGGAGCTCCCCAGCAACTCAGATCCCTGCCTGAAACTACAAGAAGAAGAAAGACTGCCCTTCTGGAATGCTGGCCTGCACCAAGAAGATTGCACTCTGATTGACTGCACATGCTACACACTTTGGAACTACAGCCCTAAGGACTTTGCCTTGCTTTGAAAAGTGAAGGAATGGACTCCCAGAAAGCAGCAAGTTAAAAGAGTTCCACCTGCATCATCTCCAACAAGAAAAAACCAGCTGACCACCTTCAGTTGGTCTTTAACGTATTTGGCCTGGTGCATTGTGGGAGACATAGTTCCAACATCCCAAGGAGCAACTCAGAGCTTCTGAAAGCTTGGATTGGTGTTGTGGACACTTTGAAACCCCAAAAGGACCTTCTGAAAGAAGATCCAGAAATTTGGAGAATTTTTTGTAAAAATCTTTACAAGGTGACCTGCCTGTTGCAGAGAGCCAAGCCACCAAATACATTTAATCATAGGGTATTAAAAACTGGAATGTGGGGAATATTGGGGTAATACATTGGTTTTTAAATCACTTTCTGCACGGGCCCCCACTTATATATTTGGAACTGCCTCCCTGTTTTCAAGTGTAGGCCCGCTCTCTATCAAACTGGGTTTTTAGAGAGAGAGGACTGCCTATGATGAAGCATGACACCTGGTGGTGTGTGAGGACAGTCCTTAACATTTTTTGAGATGCCCAGCACTCAATCTATTTAGTGCTTGTAGGGGCACAGTTACCGTATGTAAGTGACCATTACTTCAGGGTATCTTCTACAGTGTGTGTATCTGCATGCAGTGTAGCCAGACAGGCCGAAAGGACAAGAACCAATGATCATTAAGTTCCTGAAGCAAGAGTGCACCAGAACAATGAATTATGTGTTCACGACACAGAATCATGTGTGGTAGTCCTGTCCCCATTTGGCCTTGTGATGGGAGATCCATTGCTGAGCAGAAAAAATAAAAGCACACTCTGACAACTAGGAACAGGACAAGCGGTAAGCCTCCAAAAAGGCTTCAGAGCACGGACTTTTTGAATGATGAAATAACTCTGCAGACCATCTGGAAGGTGCTAACCAACACCTAGACAATTGTCTAAAAAATGTGCGTTACCCCGCAGTACTAGACATGTTAAAAATGCGGTGCACAAGCTTCTCAAAATGGTGTGGGAAATTAGTGTGGATTAGCGACTGTATCTCAGAAGAGGAACTTGCAACTTGAAGATCAAATGTCTCCCTTGCAGATGTTAAGGCCACATCCTTCTGGAACAATAAGGCTTTCAGTCTGCTTAAAGCATCAAAGTGCACATTCGTAAGCTCTATCGAAGGCCAGAGCATTGCATCCCAAATGTAGGGGCAGGTGGAAACAGTGCTTGTGCACAACAGGTCACAACCCCAAAAACCGTTACCAGATACACAATTCCCAGCTTCATTGCACAGCAGCCTCGATCATTCAGCATCAAGTAACTCCCATCAGAGAGTAATCTGACAGCCGGACTGATCACAGCGGCCGCAGAACCTTTCGAATAACATGACAAATTTGCCTTAGACGCATTACATGTGCCATGAATTGAAATTTCCCAGCAAACTAAGGAATGTCCCAAGGTACTCTCGCAGTCAGTCCCGCTAATAAAAACCTCAGGTTCCCTATTCCAACATCGGAATTTGAAAGGTAAGATCCATGACTTGTGATACAAAAGGGGATGATGGACGGAACGTTTGAGCCAATCAAACACTCACCCCCAGTCAACTGATCTGGGTTTAATCCATCATCATTCTTTAGCTCACTCCACCACCCCAGTTCAGACATGGCCATATGCAAATCAGTCTGACCCTGTGCCTCATGGGAACAGTCCAGCCCGAACTGCCAAGCCATGTCTTCCCTGGACCGGAAACAAGCATCCTAGGACCGGTTTCTGGCATTCCAGCCGTCATCAGCCAGGCTTGCTTGAATCCAGTGGCAAAGTGAGCAAGGGACCCACGTCTGGGCATACCCCCGCCAACTTAGGGCGAACAAAGCGATACTAAAGGGGATGATGGACGGAACGTTTAAGCCAATCAAACACTCACCCCCAGTCAACTGATCTGGGTTTAATCCATCATCATTCTTTAGCTCACTCCACCACCCCAGTTCAGACATGGCCATATGCAAATCAGTCTGACCCTGTGCCTCATGGGAACAGTCCAGCCCGAACTGCCAAGCCATGTCTTCCCTGGACCGGAAACAAGCATCCTAGGACCGGTTTCTGGCATTCCAGCCGTCATCAGCCAGGCTTGCTTGAATCCAGTGGCAAAGTGAGCAAGGGACCCACGTCTGGGCATACCCCCGCCAACTTAGGGCGAACAAGCGATACAAAAGGGGACGATGGACGGAACGTTTGAGCCAATCAAACACTCACCCCCAGTCAACTGATCTGGGTTTAATCCATCATCATTCTTTAGCTCACTCCACCACCCCAGTTCAGACATGGCCATATGCAAATCAGTCTGACCCTGTGCCTCATGGGAACAGTCCAGCCCGAACTGCCAAGCCATGTCTTCCCTGGACCGGAAACAAGCATCCTAGGACCGGTTTCTGGCATTCCAGCCGTCATCAGCCAGGCTTGCTTGAATCCAGTGGCAAAGTGAGCAAGGGACCCACGTCTGGGCATACCCCCGCCAACTTAGGGCGAACAAAGCGATACAAAAGGGGATGATGGACGGAACGTTTGAGCCAATCAAACACTCACCCCCAGTCAACTGATCTGGGTTTAATCCATCATCATTCTTTAGCTCACTCCACCACCCCAGTTCAGACATGGCCATATGCAAATCAGTCTGACCCTGTGCCTCATGGGAACAGTCCAGCCCGAACTGCCAAGCCATGTCTTCCCTGGACCGGAAACAAGCATCCTAGGACCGGTTTCTGGCATTCCAGCCGTCATCAGCCAGGCTTGCTTGAATCCAGTGGCAAAGTGAGCAAGGGACCCACGTCTGGGCATACCCCCGCCAACTTAGGGCGAACAAAGCGATACAAAAGGGGATGATGGACGGAACGCTTGAGCCAATCAAACACTCACCCCCAGTCAACTGATCTGGGTTTAATCCATCATCATTCTTTAGCTCACTCCACCACCCCAGTTCAGACATGGCCATATGCAAATCAGTCTGACCCTGTGCCTCATGGGAACAGTCCAGCCCGAACTGCCAAGCCATGTCTTCCCTGGACCGGAAACAAGCATCCTAGGACCGGTTTCTGGCATTCCAGCCGTCATCAGCCAGGCTTGCTTGAATCCAGTGGCAAAGTGAGCAAGGGACCCACGTCTGGGCATACCCCCGCCAACTTAGGGCGAACAAAGCGATACAAAAGGGGATGATGGACGGAACGTTTGAGCCAATCAAACACTCACCCCCAGTCAACTGATCTGGGTTTAATCCATCATCATTCTTTAGCTCACTCCACCACCCCAGTTCAGACATGGCCATATGCAAATCAGTCTGACCCTGTGCCTCATGGGAACAGTCCAGCCCGAACTGCCAAGCCATGTCTTCCCTGGACCGGAAACAAGCATCCTAGGACCGGTTTCTGGCATTCCAGCCGTCATCAGCCAGGCTTGCTTGAATCCAGTGGCAAAGTGAGCAAGGGACCCACGTCTGGGCATACCCCCGCCAACTTAGGGCGAACAAAGCAATACAAAAGGGGATGATGGACGGAACGCTTGAGCCAATCAAACACTCACCCCCAGTCAACTGATCTGGGTTTAATCCATCATCATTCTTTAGCTCACTCCACCACCCCAGTTCAGACATGGCCATATGCAAATCAGTCTGACCCTGTGCCTCATGGGAACAGTCCAGCCCGAACTGCCAAGCCATGTCTTCCCTGGACCGGAAACAAGCATCCTAGGACCGGTTTCTGGCATTCCAGCCGTCATCAGCCAGGCTTGCTTGAATCCAGTGGCAAAGTGAGCAAGGGACCCACGTCTGGGCATACCCCCGCCAACTTAGGGCGAACAAAGCGATACAAAGGGGATGATGGACGGAACGCTTGAGCCAATCAAACACTCACCCCCAGTCAACTGATCTGGGTTTAATCCATCATCATTCTTTAGCTCACTCCACCACCCCAGTTCAGACATGGCCATATGCAAATCAGTCTGACCCTGTGCCTCATGGGAACAGTCCAGCCCGAACTGCCAAGCCATGTCTTCCCTGGACCGGAAACAAGCATCCTAGGACCGGTTTCTGGCATTCCAGCCGTCATCAGCCAGGCTTGCTTGAATCCAGTGGCAAAGTGAGCAAGGGACCCACGTCTGGGCATACCCCCGCCAACTTAGGGTGAACAAAGCGATACAAAAGGGGATGATGGACGGAACGTTTGAGCCAATCAAACACTCACCCCCAGTCAACTGATCTGGGTTTAATCCATCATCATTCTTTAGCTCACTCCACCACCCCAGTTCAGACATGGCCATATGCAAATCAGTCTGACCCTGTGCCTCATGGGAACAGTCCAGCCCGAACTGCCAAGCCATGTCTTCCCTGGACCGGAAACAAGCATCCTAGGACCGGTTTCTGGCATTCCAGCCGTCATCAGCCAGGCTTGCTTGAATCCAGTGGCAAAGTGAGCAAGGGACCCACGTCTGGGCATACCCCCGCCAACTTAGGGCGAACAAAGCGATACAAAAGGGGATGATGGACGGAACGTTTGAGCCAATCAAACACTCACCCCCAGTCAACTGATCTGGGTTTAATCCATCATCATTCTTTAGCTCACTCCACCACCCCAGTTCAGACATGGCCATATGCAAATCAGTCTGACCCTGTGCCTCATGGGAACAGTCCAGCCCGAACTGCCAAGCCATGTCTTCCCTGGACCGGAAACAAGCATCCTAGGACCGGTTTCTGGCATTCCAGCCGTCATCAGCCAGGCTTGCTTGAATCCAGTGGCAAAGTGAGCAAGGGACCCACGTCTGGGCATACCCCCGCCAACTTAGGGCGAACAAAGCGATGCAAAAGGGGATGATGGACGGAACGTTTGAGCCAATCAAACACTCACCCCCAGTCAACTGATCTGGGTTTAATCCATCATCATTCTTTAGCTCACTCCACCACCCCAGTTCAGACATGGCCATATGCAAATCAGTCTGACCCTGTGCCTCATGGGAACAGTCCAGCCCGAACTGCCAAGCCATGTCTTCCCTGGACCGGAAACAAGCATCCTAGGACCGGTTTCTGGCATTCCAGCCGTCATCAGCCAGGCTTGCTTGAATCCAGTGGCAAAGTGAGCAAGGGACCCACGTCTGGGCATACCCCCGCCAACTTAGGGCGAACAAAGCGATACAAAAGGGGATGATGGACGGAACGTTTGAGCCAATCAAACACTCACCCCCAGTCAACTGATCTGGGTTTAATCCATCATCATTCTTTAGCTCACTCCACCACCCCAGTTCAGACATGGCCATATGCAAATCAGTCTGACCCTGTGCCTCATGGGAACAGTCCAGCCCGAACTGCCAAGCCATGTCTTCCCTGGACCGGAAACAAGCATCCTAGGACCGGTTTCTGGCATTCCAGCCGCCATCAGCCAGGCTTGCTTGAATCCAGTGGCAAAGTGAGCAAGGGACCCACGTCTGGGCATACCCCCGCCAACTTAGGGCGAACAAAGCGATACAAAAGGGGATGATGGACGGAACGTTTGAGCCAATCAAACACTCACCCCCAGTCAACTGATCTGGGTTTAATCCATCATCATTCTTTAGCTCACTCCACCACCCCAGTTCAGACATGGCCATATGCAAATCAGTCTGACCCTGTGCCTCATGGGAACAGTCCAGCCCGAACTGCCAAGCCATGTCTTCCCTGGACCGGAAACAAGCATTCTAGGACCGGTTTCTGGCATTCCAGCCGTCATCAGCCAGGCTTGCTTGAATCCAGTGGCAAAGTGAGCAAGGGACCCACGTCTGGGCATACCCCGCCAACTTAGGGCGAACAAAGCGATACAAAGGGGATGATGGACTGAACGTTTGAGCCAATCAAACACTCACCCCCAGTCAACTGATCTGGGTTTAATCCATCATCATTCTTTAGCTCACTCCACCACCCCAGTTCAGACATGGCCATATGCAAATCAGTCTGACCCTGTGCCTCATGGGAACAGTCCAGCCCGAACTGCCAAGCCATGTCTTCCCTGGACCGGAAACAAGCATCCTAGGACCGGTTTCTGGCATTCCAGCCGTCATCAGCCAGGCTTGCTTGAATCCAGTGGCAAAGTGAGCAAGGGACCCACGTCTGGGCATACCCCCGCCAACTTAGGGCGAACAAAGCGATACAAAAGGGGATGATGGACGGAACGTTTGAGCCAATCAAACACTCACCCCCAGTCAACTGATCTGGGTTTAATCCATCATCATTCTTTAGCTCACTCCACCACCCCAGTTCAGACATGGCCATATGCAAATCAGTCTGACCCTGTGCCTCATGGGAACAGTCCAGCCCGAACTGCCAAGCCATGTCTTCCCTGGACCGGAAACAAGCATCCTAGGACCGGTTTCTGGCATTCCAGCCGTCATCAGCCAGGCTTGCTTGAATCCAGTGGCAAAGTGAGCAAGGGACCCACGTCTGGGCATACCCCCGCCAACTTAGGGCGAACAAAGCGATACAAAAGGGGATGATGGACGGAACGTTTGAGCCAATCAAACACTCACCCCCAGTCAACTGATCTGGGTTTAATCCATCATCATTCTTTAGCTCACTCCACCACCCCAGTTCAGACATGGCCATATGCAAATCAGTCTGACCCTGTGCCTCATGGGAACAGTCCAGCCCGAACTGCCAAGCCATGTCTTCCCTGGACCGGAAACAAGCATCCTAGGACCGGTTTCTGGCATTCCAGCCGTCATCAGCCAGGCTTGCTTGAATCCAGTGGCAAAGTGAGCAAGGGACCCACGTCTGGGCATACCCCCGCCAACTTAGGGCGAACAAAGCGATACAAAAGGGGATGATGGACGGAACGTTTGAGCCAATCAAACACTCACCCCCAGTCAACTGATCTGGGTTTAATCCATCATCATTCTTTAGCTCACTCCACCACCCCAGTTCAGACATGGCCATATGCAAATCAGTCTGACCCTGTGCCTCATGGGAACAGTCCAGCCCGAACTGCCAAGCCATGTCTTCCCTGGACCGGAAACAAGCATCCTAGGACCGGTTTCTGGCATTCCAGCCGTCATCAGCCAGGCTTGCTTGAATCCAGTGGCAAAGTGAGCAAGGGACCCACGTCTGGGCATACCCCCGCCAACTTAGGGCGAACAAAGCGATACAAAAGGGGATGATGGACGGAACGTTTGAGCCAATCAAACACTCACCCCCAGTCAACTGATCTGGGTTTAATCCATCATCATTCTTTAGCTCACTCCACCACCCCAGTTCAGACATGGCCATATGCAAATCAGTCTGACCCTGTGCCTCATGGGAACAGTCCAGCCCGAACTGCCAAGCCATGTCTTCCCTGGACCGGAAACAAGCATCCTAGGACCGGTTTCTGGCATTCCAGCCGTCATCAGCCAGGCTTGCTTGAATCCAGTGGCAAAGTGAGCAAGGGACCCACGTCTGGGCATACCCCCGCCAACTTAGGGCGAACAAAGCGATACAAAAGGGGATGATGGACGGAACGTTTGAGCCAATCAAACACTCACCCCAGTCAACTGATCTGGGTTTAATCCATCATCATTCTTTAGCTCACTCCACCACCCCAGTTCAGACATGGCCATATGCAAATCAGTCTGACCCTGTGCCTCATGGGAACAGTCCAGCCCGAACTGCCAAGCCATGTCTTCCCTGGACCGGAAACAAGCATCCTAGGACCGGTTTCTGGCATTCCAGCCGTCATCAGCCAGGCTTGCTTGAATCCAGTGGCAAAGTGAGCAAGGGACCCACGTCTGGGCATACCCCCGCCAACTTAGGGCGACCAAAGCGATACAAAAGGGGATGATGGGACGGAACGTTTGAGCCAATCAAACACTCACCCCCAGTCAACTGATCTGGGTTTAATCCATCATCATTCTTTAGCTCACTCCACCACCCCAGTTCAGACATGGCCATATGCAAATCAGTCTGACCCTGTGCCTCATGGGAACAGTCCAGCCCGAACTGCCAAGCCATGTCTTCCCTGGACCGGAAACAAGCATCCTAGGACCGGTTTCTGGCATTCCAGCCGTCATCAGCCAGGCTTGCTTGAATCCAGTGGCAAAGTGAGCAAGGGACCCACGTCTGGGCATACCCCCGCCAACTCGGGCGAACAAAGCGATACAAAAGGGGATGATGGACGGAACGTTTGAGCCAATCAAACACTCACCCCCAGTCAACTGATCTGGGTTTAATCCATCATCATTCTTTAGCTCACTCCACCACCCCAGTTCAGACATGGCCATATGCAAATCAGTCTGACCCTGTGCCTCATGGGAACAGTCCAGCCCGAACTGCCAAGCCATGTCTTCCCTGGACCGGAAACAAGCATCCTAGGACTGGTTTCTGGCATTCCAGCCGTCATCAGCCAGGCTTGCTTGAATCCAGTGGCAAAGTGAGCAAGGGACCCACGTCTGGGCATACCCCCGCCAACTTAGGGCGAACAAAGCGATACAAAAGGGGATGATGGACGGAATGTTTGAGCCAATCAAACACTCACCCCCAGTCAACTGATCTGGGTTTAATCCATCATCATTCTTTAGCTCACTCCACCACCCCAGTTCAGACATGGCCATATGCAAATCAGTCTGACCCTGTGCCTCATGGGAACAGTCCAGCCCGAACTGCCAAGCCATGTCTTCCCTGGACCGGAAACAAGCATCCTAGGACCGGTTTCTGGCATTCCAGCCGTCATCAGCCAGGCTTGCTTGAATCCAGTGGCAAAGTGAGCAAGGGACCCACGTCTGGGCATACCCCGCCAACTTAGGGCGAACAAAGCGATACAAAGGGGATGATGGACGGAACGTTTGAGCCAATCAAACACTCACCCCCAGTCAACTGATCTGGGTTTAATCCATCATCATTCTTTAGCTCACTCCACCACCCCAGTTCAGACATGGCCATATGCAAATCAGTCTGACCCTGTGCCTCATGGGAACAGTCCAGCCCGAACTGCCAAGCCATGTCTTCCCTGGACCGGAAACAAGCATCCTAGGACCGGTTTCTGGCATTCCAGCCGTCATCAGCCAGGCTTGCTTGAATCCAGTGGCAAAGTGAGCAAGGGACCCACGTCTGGGCATACCCCCGCCAACTTAGGGCGAACAAAGCGATACAAAAGGGGATGATGGACCGGAACGTTTGAGCCAATCAAACACTCACCCCCAGTCAACTGATCTGGGTTTAATCCATCATCATTCTTTAGCTCACTCCACCACCCCAGTTCAGACATGGCCATATGCAAATCAGTCTGACCCTGTGCCTCATGGGAACAGTCCAGCCCGAACTGCCAAGCCATGTCTTCCCTGGACCGGAAACAAGCATCCTAGGACCGGTTTCTGGCATTCCAGCCGTCATCAGCCAGGCTTGCTTGAATCCAGTGGCAAAGTGAGCAAGGGATCCACGTCTGGGCATACCCCCGCCAACTTAGGGCGAACAAAGCGATACAAAAGGGGATGATGGACGGAACGTTTGAGCCAATCAAACACTCACCCCCAGTCAACTGATCTGGGTTTAATCCATCATCATTCTTTAGCTCACTCCACCACCCCAGTTCAGACATGGCCATATGCAAATCAGTCTGACCCTGTGCCTCATGGGAACAGTCCAGCCCGAACTGCCAAGCCATGTCTTCCCTGGACCGGAAACAAGCATCCTAGGACCGGTTTCTGGCATTCCAGCCGTCATCAGCCAGGCTTGCTTGAATCCAGTGGCAAAGTGAGCAAGGGACCCACGTCTGGGCATACCCCTCTCCTAGTGGCTCATATCTGCCCACTTGATGGTGTTGTAAGCAGTATTGGAAGTAAAATATCGAAATTGGCAAAGAAATATACCCGTGGATTATCCAATCCGCTGAAGGTATTTCTGCAAAAGTAAATGGTAGTTTTTCTAACTTCTCTATACGTAGCATTGTGTATGTTGCGTCTTTTTTTGCAATGATGGTCTGTTGCTTCATGAGATTATATGGCAGAAAGAAACCTGTGGCATTAAGGTGTGTTTCCATGGAATGTGACAAGTATGAAGTGTCTGTAGAGTCCAACTCAGTAACACGATAGCCCTGAGCTGCATCTGCCCAAGTTGTAAAGAAGACATGTCACTCTCTATGATGTCAATTGCAGACAAGACTATGTTACCCAGAGAGTAAATCCTGGTGGGTAAAGTGGTTATACTAATATCTACTACTGAAAGAGCCCTTTCTAAATTGGCCCTGACAAGTTTGAACAGTCTCCCAGCAGCTTCCTGCTGTGAAATCTTCCATACCTCATTGTATATTGCATACAGAAAGCGCTTGGTGTGTTTAAATCTTTTATCCTGGCCAGGCCAAGACAGGATGTTTGCTGCACAGTTTTGTTCAGGAAAATAATTTGTTTTGCTATAAGGCATGCTCTAAATAAAGTCTTGTTCCCTTGAACCTGCCAGTCCTTAGATCCCCAAATCAATTTCAAGCCAACATTGTCTTTCCAAAAGTCAAACCCTTGTGCAGACAGCTGGGAAATGAAAGATGCAGAATAAATTTGCTTAGTGCTAGTGAGCACAGTTTTCTTAGCCCGTGACGGTGTGAGATAATAATAAGACTCGGGGTCAACTGGATTATGACCTGAAAAATATGCAAACTTCTGTGCAAATGCTTTTGAGCTACCCTGTGGTGGTGTAGGGTAGTATTCCAATTGTGTGTAATTAAATTTTCCATGTGGAGAACTTGCATTATGCAGGAAATGGTGACCAAAATGGTGAAAACAGAACATTTCATCATAATTAGCTGTGCCATAAAACATTTTGCTGTTGTTAAAAACAGTTGAATGCTGCAGATCATCTAGCGTTTCATGCACTGTATCAATGTCCGAATCATCAAAGATAGTACTAGGAGTGATAAAATCCTTCAAAGAAACCTTGAATACATAAGGTATTTGAATTAATTCAGTAGGTTCAAATATATCATAGGATACCTTATCCCAAACAATTCCATCAGGAACCGGAACTGCAGAAATGTTCACTAGGGAAGAATGAAGTATCAAAACCAACTTCAACAGCAGAGCATTCTGGGAGATAGTCTATGTTCAGAAGCAAGAAAAAGACTGTCACAAAACCAATCCAAATGAAGAGGAAACGTCATGCAATTGTAATTCAAATGAATATCCATGGAGGGATAAAGTATGTCTTTTTCAGCCAAATTTAAAATACACGCAGACTGCCTCAGGGTGGTAGTGGCGGTGGGTCAGACGAATCCAAAGAGAAGTTATCAAAGTTGACGAAGAAGCCAGAGGCTGTTCAGTGTTTTTTGGCAGGTCTGGGGGCTCTGTAGAACTATGAGTTGATTCAGTTGGTGGTACATTCCTGTAGATACCATCATTGTTTGTTTGTAGAATTGAAATCTGTGTTTCCGTACATGTTTGTAAGGAGGTTGTTGATGCAACAGGAAGAAGTGATACTTCAGTGTTAGCAGTCCCCAGTGGGAAAGAAGAAGCTTCACCGCTGATGATTGGGACTTCCTGTCGGGTAGTGAGAAGAAACAGATAACTACCCAGGAGCCCCCTTTGTCTACTGTGTAGAACCGGCCACATGATGTGGTTTGATGAGATCTATTGACACAAATCTCTTGTTTTTGCAACCAGCAAGAGGCGGCAGAAGTACAGTTCTGGTACCTTCAAAGGCCAGCACAGGTACAGGCGCTCTATAGGATGGCCCAAATTCCTTCTTGTCCACAATCTAGATCATCAATCTTTGGAATCCAACCAGGAATTGCTGGTGCAGCCTTCACTTCTTCAGTGGCAGTATATTTCTGCTGGACATTGCTCTGAGCTTTTACAACATCCAAACGTTCATTGATGTCAAATGGTGCTTCTGCCGACACAGTACTGGACTGTCGAGGTCTAGAACCCACATCTTAACTCCAAACAGGATCTCATAGGGAGTCCGATCACCCAGGGATTTTCTAGGCAGATTATTTAGGGCTCTCTAGACCACTGACCTGGTCAGTGTGACTTCTCTCCCCCCAGGCAGCTTCACCACTAAGTGCTGTCCTGAGAAACCTGTACTCTCCGTTCTGTGGTAGGTTCAAGGCCCTCCTCCACCTGCAGGCTCCTGCCTGCACCTCATCCCTGGTGGTCCAGTGGGAGAGCACTCTGCTCTTCTGCTGTTTCAATGTTTTCTGTGCCCTCTGTGCCCTCTTTTCTCTTTTTTGCTCCCTCTTTCTCTTTTTGCTCCTTTTTTCTCTCTCTTTTTCCTGCGCTCTCTGCCACTGCTGCCCCGCGGCCCCTACCCCCTCCAGAGTGTCCTTCCCGCTCCCTCCTCCCAGCTGATTGCCCTCCCCGACCCCTACATCATGGGGCCCGAAGCGCGGCAAGAAGAGCTAGACCACTGACCTGGTCAGTGTGACTGCTCTCCCCATGCAGCTCCACAACTAAGTGCTGCACTGAGAGACCTGTGCTCTCTGTTCTGCGGTAGGCTCAAGGCCCTCCTCCACCCGCAGGCTCCTGCCTGAACCTCATCCCTGTTGGTCCAGTGGGAGTGCATTCTACTCTTCTGCTGTTCCTCTTTTTTCTGTGCCCTCTGTGCCCTATTTTCTCTTTTTTCTCCCTCTTTTCTCTTTTTGCTCTCCCTTTTCCCTCCTTTTGCCCCTCGTTCTCTTCTTGCTCCTTTTTTCTCTCTTTTGCTCTCTCTTTTTCCTGTGCTCCCAGCTGCTGCTGCACCCGTGGCCCCTCCCCTCCCTAGAGTGTCCTTCCCGCTGCCGCCTCCCAGCTGACCACCCGCCCCGACCCCCACTTAATGGCAGCCACTGTGCGGCTGCGCTGCTGGTGCGCCAAAGGCAAGACCATCTGCGCCTGTCCGCAAGCCGACAGTGACCAGCACCAGGGACGTCTGAACTGAGGTGGCGAAGTGAGCTAAGGAACTATGATGAATTCAACCCAGATCTGTGACTGGGGGTGAGTGTCTGAAAAGTTTCAGCGCTCCGTCCATCATCTCCTTGTGTTTGCTTTGTTCACCCTAAGTTGGCAGGGTATGCCCAGATGTTGGTCCCTTGCTCACTTTGCCACTGGATTCAAGCAAGCCTGTCTGCTGAGGAGTGTTACCCTAAAACCGGTCCCAGGATGCTTGTTTCCGGTTCAGGGAAGACCTGGCTTGGCAGTTCGGGCTGGACTGTTCCCATGAGGCACAGGGTCAAGACTGATATGCATAAAGCTGGGTCTGAACTGAGGTGGCGAAGTGAGCTAAAGAACGGTGATGTATTCAACCCAGATCTGTGACTGGGGGTGAGTGTCTGAAAAGTTTCAGCGCTCCGTCCATCATCTCTTTGTGTTTGCTTTGTTCGCCCTAAGTTGGCAGGGTATGCCCAGACGTTGGTCCCTTGCTCATTTTGCCACTGGAGTCAAGCTAGCCTGGCTGATGAGGGGTGTTACCCCAAAACTGCTCCCAGGATGCTTGTTTCCGCTTCAGGGAAGACCTAGCTTGGCAGTTCGGGCTGGACTGTTCCCATGAGGCACAGGGTCAAGGCTAATTTGCATATAGCTGGGTCTGAACTGAGGTGGCGAAGTGAGCTAAGGAACTATGATGCATTCAACCCAAATCTGTGACTGGGGGTGAGTGTCTGAAAAGTTTCAGCGCTCCGTCCATCATCTCCTTGTGTTTGCTTTGTTCGCCCTAAGTTGGCAGGGTATGCCCAGACTTGGGTCCCTTGCTCACTTTGCCACTGGATTCAAGCTAGACTGGCTGATGAGGGGTGTTACCCAGAAACCGGTCCCAGGATGCTTGTTTCCGGTTCAGGGAAGACCTGGCTTGGCAGTTCAGGCTGGACTGTTCCCATGAGGCAAAGGGTCAAGACTGATTTGCATATAGCTGGGTCTGAACAGAGGTGGTAAAGTGAGCTAAAGAACGATGATGGATTGAACCCAGATCTGTGACCGGGGGTGAGTGTCTGAAAAGTTTCAGCGCTCCGTCCATCATCTCTTTGTGTTTGGTTTGTTTGCCCTAAGTTGGCAGGGTATGCCCTGACGTGGGTCCCTTGCTCACTGTGGGCCCAATTCACAGAACTAATCTGAGACAAAATCCTAAACTTACTACTTTTGGTTTTCACAGAAGGCATTTAGTAGTAGTAAAGTTAGGATTTTTTTAAAGTTTGCTTAAGTTTGTCTTACGTCTGTCTTAAGTTTGTCTTAAGTCTGTCTTAAGTTTGTCTTAAGTCAGTCTTAAGTCTGTCTTAAGTCTGTCTTAAGTCTGTCTTAAGTTTGTCTTAAGTCAAACTTAAGACAAAATCCTAACTTTACTACTATTAAATGCCTTCTGTGAACACCAAAAGTAGTAAGTTTAGGATTGTGTCTCAGATTAGTTCTGTGAATCGGGCCCTTTGCCACTGGATTCAAGCTGGCCTGGCTGATGAGGGGTGTTACCCTGAAACCGGTCCTAGGATGCTTGTTTCCGGTTCAGGGAAGACCTGGCTTGGCAGTTCGGCCTGGACTGTTCCCATGTGGCACAGGGTCAAGACTGATTTCCATATATCTGGGTCTGAACTGAGGTGGCGAAGTGAGCAAAAGATCGATGATGGATACATCCCAGATATGGGACTGGGGGTGAGTGTCTGAAAAGTTTCAGCGCTCCATTCATAATCTCCTTGTGTTTGCTTTGTGTGCCATAAGTTGGCAGGGTATGCCCAGACGTGGGTCCCTTGGTCACTTTGCCACTGGATTCAAGCTAGCCTGGCTGATGAGGGATGTTACCCCAAAACCGGTCCCAGGATGCTTGTTTCCGCTTCAGGGAAGACCTGGCTTGGCAGTTCGGGCTGGACTGTTCCCATGAGGCACAGGGTCAAGACTAATTTACATATAGCTGGGTCTGAACTGAGGTGGCGAAGTGAGCCAAAGAACGATGATCGATTCAACCCAGATCTGTGACTGGGGGTGAGTGTCTGAAAAGTTTCAGCGCTCCGTCCATCATCTCCTTGTGTTTGCTTTGTTCGTCCTAAGTTGGCAGGGTATGCCCAGACTTGGGTTTCTTGCTCACTTTGCCACTGGATTCAAGCTAGCCTGGCTGATGAGGGGTATTACCCTGAAACCAGTCCCAGGATGCTTGTTTCCGGTTCAGGGAAGACCTGGCTTGGCAGTTCGCGCTGGACTCTTCCCATGAGGCACAGGGTCAAGACTGATTTGCATATAGCTGGGTCTGAACTGAGGTGGGGAAGTGAGCTAAAGAACGATGATGGATTCAACCCAGATCTGTGACTGGGGGTGAGTGTCTGAAAAGTTTCAGTGCTCCGTCCATCATCTCCTTGTGTTTGCTTTGTTCGCCCTAAGTTGGCAGGGTATGCCCAGACTTAGGTTCCTTGCTCACTTTGCCACTGAATTCAAGCTAGCCAGGCTGATGAGGGGTGTTACCCTGAAACCGGTCCCAGGATGCTTGTTTCTGGTTCAGGGAAGACCTGGCTTGGCAGTTCAGGCTGGACTGTTCCCATGAGGCACAGGGCCAAGCCTGATTTGCATATAGCTGGGTCTGAACTGAGGTTGCGAAGTGAGCTAAAGAACGATGATGGATTGAACCCAGATCTGTGACTGGGGCTGAGGGTCTGAAAAGTTTCAGCGCTCCATCCATCATCTCCTTGTATTTGCTTTGATCACCCTAAGTTGGCAGGGTATGCCTAGACGTGGGTCCCTTGCTCACTTTGCCACTGGATTCAAGCTAGCCTGGCTGATGAGGGGTGTTACCCTAAAACCGGTCCCAGGATGCTTGTTTCCGGTTCAGGGAAGACCTGGCTTGGCAGATCGGGCTGGACTGTTCCAATGAGGCACAGGGTCAAGACTGATTTGCATATAGCTGGGTCTGAACTGAGGTGGCCAAGTGAGCTAAAGAACGATGATGGATTCAACCCAGGTCTGTGACTGGGGGTGAGTGTCTGAAAAGTTTCAGCACTCCGTCCATCATCTTCTTGTGTTTGCTTTGTTCGCCCTCAGTTGGCAGGGTGTGCCCGGACGTGGGTCCCTTGCTCACTTTGCCACTGGATTCAAGCTAGCCTGGCTGATGAGGGGTGTTCTCCCAAAACTGGTCCCAGGATGCTTGTTTCCGGTTCAGGGAAGACCTGGCTTGGCAGTTCGGGCTGGACTGTTCCCATAAGGCACAGTGTCAAGACTGATTTGCATATGGCTGGGTCTGAACTGAGGTGGCGAAGTAAGCTAAAGAACGATGATGGATTCAACCCAGATCAGTGACTGAGGGTGAGTGTCTGAAAAGTTTCAGAGCTCCTTCCATCTTCTCCTTGTGTTTGCTTTGTTCATCGTAAGTTGGCAGGGTATGCCCAGATGTGGGTCCCTTGCTCACTTTTCCACTGGATTCAAGCTAGCCTGGCTGATGAGGGGTGTTACCCCGAAACCGGTCCCAGGATGCTTGTTTTCGGTTCAGGGAAGACCTGGCTTGGCAGTTCGGGCTGGACTGTTACCATGAGGCACAGGGTCAAGACTGATTTGCATATAGCTGGGTCTGAACTGAGGTGGCGAAAAGTGAGCTAAAGAACGATGATGGATTCAACCCAGATCAGTGACTGAGGGTGAGTGTCTGAAAAGTTTCAGAGCTCCTTCCATCCTCTCCTTGTGTTTGCTTTGTTCATCATAAGTTGGCAGGGTATGCCCAGATGTGGGTCCCTTGCTCACTTTTCCACTGGATTCAAGCTAGCCTGGCTGATGAGGGGTGTTACCCCGAAACCGGTCCCAGGATGCTTGTTTTCGGTTCAGGGAAGACCTGGCTTGGCAGTTCGGGCTGGACTGTTACCATGAGGCACAGGGTCAAGACTGATTTGCATATAGCTGGGTCTGAACTGAGGTGGCGAAAAGTGAGCTAAAGAACGATGATGGATTCAACCCAGATCTGTGACTAGGGGTGAGTGTCTGAAAAGTTTCAGCGCTCCGTCCATCATCTCCTTGTGTTTGCTTTGTTTGCCCTAACTTGGCAGTGTATGCCCAGGCGTTAGTCCCCTGCTCACTTTGCCACTGCATTCAAGCTAGCCTGGCTGATGAGTGGTGTTACCCCGAAACCGGTCCCAGGATGCTTGTTACCGGTTCAGGGAAGTCCTGGCTTGGCAGTTCGGGCTGGACTGTTCCCATGAAGTACAGGGTCAAGACTGATTTGCATATAGCTGGGTCTGAACTGAGGTGGTGAAGTGAGCTAAAGAACAATGATGAATTCAACCCAGATCTGTGACTGGGGATGAGTGTCTGAAAAGTTTCAGAGCTCCGTCCATCATCTCCTTGTGTTTGCTACGTTCGTCCTCCGACCTGCCTCTGCTACAACCCCAGCACACTCTGTGCTCTCAACCCCGGATGCAGCAACAACTGCCAGCTTTCGATGCCGAGCAACACCCATTGCCCAATCTCCTGTCGACACTGCTGCTGCACCTTCACTGACCTCCGGACTCCAGCAGCAGCCCCCAGCCTACCGGATGTCATCACAAACAAACCACTGAACTGCATACTCCTCAACGTGCGCTCCCTACACAAGCACACCATAGAAATCTGGGACCTCCTCAACACCCACACACCCATTGCCTTCTTCACAGAAAACTGGACCAAAGCCAACTCCGCACCCAACATCGCAACCGCCATTCCTGACGGATACAAGATCCTGAGAAAAGACCGACCCACCCGCCCAGGAGGAAACATCCCCATCGTCCACAAAAGCTCCCTCCGCATGAAAAACTCTGACCCGGATGACGCTACGACCCTCAGGGAACATCTCCACGTCCAGATCCAGACCAACCCTAAAGCGACTCTGCGCAGAACCCTCATCTACAGGCCACCTGGCCCCGTGCTCTTTTCACTGACACCAATGCCGACCTCATCGCACCACATGCCCTTGCCTCCATAGACTACATACTACTCGGAGACCTAACCTTCCACCTGGACAACCACGAGTACCCCAATACCACCGCCCTCCTAGAGAACCTCGCCAACATAGGACTGAAGCAACTCATCACTGCCCCACGCAGACAGCGGGACACACACTCGACCCCGTCTTCGCAGACCGAATCATCGTCTCCCACAGCCACACCACAGAATCCCTCTCGACAGACCACCGCTGCATCCACGTCTCCTTCAAAAAACCAACCGTACACAAGCACACCCACCACCTTTTCCCCATAGAAGCTGGAACAAAGTCACCGAGGACCAGCTCACCTCTGCCCGGCGCCAACACCCTTGCCCCCCTCAATAATACCATAGGGCGGCACATCAAGAAAGCAAGCTGATTTACCTCTGCACTCCAAGAATTCAAGCGTGCTTGCCGACGTCTCTAAAAGACATGGAGGAACAATAAAACCCCAGAAACACGCACCACTTACAGAGCACATCACCACAGCACATCACCACCTCATCAAAGCCAAAAAAAAACCTTCCTCCAAGACAGAATCCTCACCAATGCCCACAACTCCAAAGAACTCTTCTCCATCATCAAGTAATTCACAAAACCCGGCAGCGAAACAACAGACGTGCCACCCTTCCAAGACCTCTGCAACCGACTCAGCACCTTCTTTTACCTCAAGATTAAGACGATCTACGACAACTTCGACAACCAAGACCTCTGCCCCGCCTCAGCTCCCCCCCAACGATGCCACCAGTCCCTGTTCACGTAGACCCAGCTCACAACAGGAGACACCTCAAGGACCATGAAGAGCATTCACTCTGGAGCACCCTCAAGCACCCCACATCTTCCACAAAGCCGCCACAGCCATCACACCGAGCTACGCTGGACGATCATCCGCTCCCTCGAAACCGCCACATTCCCAGATGACTGGAAACATACCAAAATCAACCCCCTCCTGAAGAAACCCTCTGCAGACCCAACAGACCTCAAGAACTTCAGGCCCATCTCCCTGCTCCCATTCGCAGCCAAATTCATCGGAATAGCCGTCAACACCCAGCAAGCAAACTTCATTGAAGCCAACAACATCCTGGACATCTCCCAATCCGGATTCAGTAGCAACCACAGCACAGAGACCACCCTACTCGCCACCACCGATGACATCCGCTCCCTCCTCGACCAGGGCCAAACTGCAGCCCTCATCCTCCTGGACCTCTCAGCTGCTTTCGACACCGTCTCTCACCGCACAACAATTATGCGTTTCCCCTGAGCCAATGCTCTTTCTCTCACTACAGCATGTGATTTATATGCAATTGGTACAGTTTCTCCTTTATTGAATGTGACATAGGTGCACCCTGAACCACGCGCAATTATACAGCTCACCAGGTTGGTGGTGTTTACACGTGTGTGTAAGTGTTTGGATGCTAGCATGTCAGCTTGTACTGAACGTAATATTTGTGTGTGTACAGTTGCCCAATGTGTACTTGAAAAGTCTCGCTGTATCATGTCGTAGAATGGTTTTACCTGTTCTGCATAGCCTGGAATGTTCTGCCAAACTTCAGGAAAGCCAATATTGACTGGAGTTTCTTCAATGTGTTTTGTGGTTGTGGAAGTGCACACTTCTCAAGAAAATGTGTTGCTAGACTTCTGCCTTTAGTTGACAACTCATATCCTAGAAATAGGACATTGAGGTAGGCTATGTTTGATTTTTTTTAAATGTAATCTGTAGCTCATGTGAGCAAATCCCAAAATTATGCGATCTGCTCTAGCCAAGTGAGTTGAAAGGTCATTGTCCGTTGGGTATAGGTCATTGACATAGGACAATGCCTGGTCATCAGATTCTTGCAAAAGTTATGTAACCCAGGCTGAAAACAAACCTGGACTATTCTTTTACCCTTTGGCGCAATCAACAGAACTGCTTTTGAGACCCAAGCGCACTTAGGGGCAATCAACTGAACTGCTTTTGAGACCCAAGTGCACTGAACGCGGTAAAGTACCTGCTTTCAGGCGCTATGTTTTGGCAGAAAAAATCCATTTGAAATGCGCAAAGTGGTTTTGTATTTTTTCTGCACTATGTTGTTCATGAGTGCCAGGCTGTGCACATTCTGTAGAGCGAATGTGCATGTAGCTGTGTTCAAGTGTCTGTAATCTAACAATAGATGATATGAATAATCTTGTTTCATTACTGGAAACAAATGATTATTCATAGGGAAGGTGCAACTTTCAATGACACCTTGGTATGCAAGTTATGTGAGTAGCTCTCTAACTTGTTTTTTAGTCTCATGTTTAATGGGGTATTGTCTTTGAGGTTGTGTGGTTGACCTCATTGGTATGATGTGAAAAGGTGAACCATTATCCTACCCCATGAATGCTGTATAAGGCAGGAGCTAGTGCTAAAGCCCACCCCCTGGTTTTTGATTGTTTTACTTTATTTGGGGCAAGAACGGACAAAGCAGGTAAAATTACTGTTTCTCCCTTGGGGCAGTCCATGACAAATTCTGGTAGGCCAATCCCTTTCAGTCAAGAGAATCTCATAGCCAAATGACAGTGTCTCCCAAAAGAGAAAATTAATGGTGTGTGGTATATCCCCTTCCATTTGGAATTGCATTGTGTATAATCGATGTGGGACACTCGTATCTGGTGTTTCCACCTGGATGTATTCACTCAACTCTACTGCCGCCAGACAATACATCAGGGTCAGGTGAACTATCTTGATTTCTACAGCGCTGTCCAGCATGGTCAGAGCCAACTGCCTGCTCAGAAGCAGTGTCCTCAATATATGTGGCACGCTTAACTTTAATGCCAGCCACCTTCTTCTTTTTAAATTGAGGCTTGGGCTCTTTAGGTTTATATTTCTTTTTTATTATGAAGTCAGAAGAGCGCTGTGAGTCCTTCTTCGGTTTCACATACTCCTCTGATCTGTGCTCTGATCGTCCACCTCTCTCTGAGCATTTTTCAGATGATTCCATAAAGGAACAAGATGAACGTGTATCAGTATCCTGATACCTGTCAGGCATTTTAATATTATCGTGGTTACGCGAATTGTAGCGCTTTTCAGTGGACTCCTTTTGGGGAGATCTACCCCATGCTTTAGTTTTTTCTTATTTTTCTTATTGTCCCACTTCTTCTTAGAGGAAGAATCTGATGCCTGCTTCATTATCCTTTTCAGAATCACTCTTAATTTGTGATTTATTAAGTCTGGCTCCCAAATCATCTCTGCCTATGGATGCATATGCTTCCTCAATAATTTTTGGTAACTCACACTCCTATTCTCTCGGAGTCAAGTTTGTGAGTCATTGGTGTACCCCCAATGCCGCTGTTTCCCCTTTAATGTTACTCAACATTATGTTGGATACTGCATCAAAGTTGCCCATCAGTTTGATCCCCACATCCAGGGCAGGGGCTGCCCGTACTGATTTTGGATCTGTTGAAGCAACTTCGGCAAAACAGTTAATGAGGGTGTACCATTTGTTCTGGTATATACTGTAGCAAAGACTGTACCCCAAGTGGTGTAGTCTTCCACGGGGGGAGCCATCCCCGTGGTTAGACATATGGTGAGAATTCTGTGTTTTTCCTGAGATCCTGTATGGGGAAACACTGCTTCAAGCGGTGTTGTTTTTTGTGCAATCCAGAACGGAATTTCCTCCTATCTGTGAGGAATTTTACCTATGACCATTGTTAATTTGTGGACTAATGCCAGGTGTAGCCAATTGTGGTTGTGCCGCTTTAGCAGCCCTTACAGGATTTATTGTCACTGTTCGCATGACAAAATGATTTAAACATCTATGGGCCAGATGTATGACTCTTTTTAGCGGTCGCGAATGGGAAATCGACCCGTTTGCGACAGCTAAAAAGGGTTGTAGCATGTACCAAACATATTTTGCGAGTCGGTCATCTGTTAGCGACTCGAAAATTAGGTTTTGCGAGTTGCTACTAGGATGTGGCATAAAGGCTAGAGCAGTGGACCTCGAAACTGGAGAACCGGGTTTGAGTCTCAGCAGGGACGCTCAACATCCTGTGATTCTCAGCAAATCACATAATCTCCCATGCCTAACTAAATGAATGTGTCTGTCTGTATCGCAACTAGTGCTCATGCAAAGCACTCTTATACCTTTGAGTCAAGTTTGTGCTATATGAAACTCCTCCTCCAAAATAATTGGTGTGCTAGAGGCGTCCTTTCCTAATAGCGAGTCACAAGGGAATGTGAGATAGTTTTATGACCCCAAATGCGGTAGCAAAACAGTCACATTTACCACCAACTTCAAATTGGTGGTAAGCCAGTTGCAAACATAAAGGGTTCCCCTGGGGACCCATTACCCTTTGTGATTGGCAGCGAATTATTTTTATAGAGCAGGCAGTGGTCCCAGGGACCACTGCCTGCTCTTAAAAATGAAACTGAAATGTTTCATTTTTATTTTGTAAATACTTCCCGTTTTCCATTAAGGTTAATGGGCTGCATTTAAAAAAACACAAAACACTGCTATATTGAAAAAGCAGTCACAGAAATGGTGGTCTGCTGACCCCAGCAGGCCACCATTCCTGTGAGTGCCAGCCATTCACAATGGGTCACAAAATGCGACCTGTCTCATGAATATAAATGAGGCAGGTCCTTTGTGATCCATTTGGGAATTGAAAACATTGTATCAGACACTGTTGTACATCAGAGTTTGCGACTCGCAATTTGTAAGTCGCAAACAAATGCAAATTGAGAGTCGCAAACACTGAGGGTCGTACATCTGGCCCCATATGCTTTTAATTTCTTCGTAATGCTTTTTAATTGCTTTTTAATGGGTGATTGTTCTTAAATATTTTTAACTTTATGGCTGCTGCTATATTTTACCACATTTGCACTACTACTCTGGGCACTCCCTTGACCGGCAGGGCTTGGAGAATGTTTTTATATTCCTTTTTAACCTAGTCATTGCTGCAAAAAAGAGAGCAAAAAAGACTCTTACCGCATCTGCATCTATAACGTTGGGCATTCCCTAGGTCGCCAGTCCCCGGTCCGCCACGGCATTTCCTGCCGATTGTGCGGAGGGACGCGACTCCTCCCCCTTGCTCCACGCACTTCCGGCAAAGGGCGATCAGATGACACAGCCACAGTATTTAGGTGGCATGTGTGAGCGGACTCGCAGCGGGCCCACCGCCGGCGCGCCAAAGGCAAGCCCGTCTGCGCCCGTCCGCGCCTGGACCGGGCCCAGGGTCAGTCCCCCTGTCAGTTTTGACCTAGATTTCAATACTACCATATCTTACACCAGGAAGGAACTCCTAGCATTAAACAATCAAAGGACAAATAGTCACTACAGTAAAAACCTATTTCCTGCTCAAGGGACAGAGTTCCCTTGTATCTCCTGTGGCTTTACACCATATGTCAGTGCAGCCCCCTCCAGATCGGTTCTCAGCCAGACATCAGCAAACTTAACAGATAGCCAGAGAATACAGTGCATTTTAATAAATGCACGCTCTTTAATCAAACATGCCTGCAAAATGGCAAAGCTCATCGTTTCACATAATTCTGACATTGTATTTATTACAGAAACTTGGGCTACAGACTCCTCCGCTCCAGACCTCATTATAGCCACACCCCCTGGCTACTTACTTCACAGGCAAGATCGTACCTTGAAAAGAGGGGGGGGGCCTAGCAGTCATCTACTGTGATAAATTTAGAGGAAATTTCACAACTATTCCGTCTAATGACTGTGAAGTTCTGTCCTTTAAACTCAGGCTTACAAATAACTACACCTTTCGAGGCTTCCTAATCTACCGTCCCCCTGGCTCTTAAGCCGGTTTCCTAAATTCGATTAGTTCTCTTCTTGAAGCAGACATCTGTAATCACGACCTCACGGTCCTCGGGGATTTCAACTTTCACCTAGAACAAACAGGAGACAAAGACACAGCTTCATTAATTGAAGCTATGGATGCCTGTGATCTCAAACTCCTCAGCTCAGATCCTACTCATCGTGGGGGCCATACCTTGGATGCACTGTTTTCTAACAATAAAGATATCTCCAATCTTGAAGTCCTCCCTCTGATCTGGTCTGATCACTCAGCAGTTTTCTTTAAAATCAATTGCCCCGCTTACAATTTAGCCCCCAATAAGAGACTTAGGTGCACATGCATCAAACTTGAAAAGCGATTCCTTAATTGTGAAAAATAAGGATTCGCAATTAATAAATCGCTAAGTGGAATGCATCATGAAAATCGCTAATAAATAGCGATTCGCAATAAATCGCTAATTTGGGACCGAGTACACATTAGCGACTCGCTAACACATGAAATCGGAAAAAGCGATTTCGGTATTAGCGATTTCGGTAATAGCGATTTCGGTATTAGCGATTTCGGTATTAGCGAAATCGCTAATACCGAAATCGCTAAAACGAGTCGCACTGGAAGCAGGCTGATGACATCACAACCAGGAAGTCATCCAGTCCATGCTTCATTCAGTGCCCTGAGGAGCTCAGAGGAAGAGGCAGAGACCTGAATCTGAGTGGAGAAACCTCACACTCTGTATCCAGCCACTGTACCCAGACCCAGGATGGACAAAAACGATGCAGGGAAGAGTGCCACGCCTAGGAAGAGGAAGCTGAAGTTCTCTGAGAGGGAACTTGAACACCTCATTGAAGGTGTCAGCAGTAGCCACGACAAACTGTTTGGTAAATTGTCCCTGAAGGTGCCAGAGGCTGTGAAGCGCAAAATATGGCTGCGCATAAAGGAAAAAGTGAATGCTGTGGGAGTCACACACCGCAGCATTGATGATTTAAAGAAAAGGTGGTATGACCTGAGGAAACGCGCAAAGAGTGCATAGCAGAAAGGGTGAAGGAAGCAGCTGGAACAGGAGGGGGTCTATCGAATGCACCCGCAAACACAGCCCTGGAGGACCTTGTTGAGGGGACAATCGAGCCTGAGGCAGTCGTCGGAGTGACACAATTGGACACATCCGGCACAGCAGGAACATCACAAGGTAAGATGCATGCAAGCGCTACTCCTCTGCGTACTGTATAACCGTGCACAATCCCCCAGGCAAATCACAGTGTACAGGTAAAACCCCATGCCACGTTTCTCTTCATACACAAAATGCATCATGGGAGTTGTAGTCAT
The DNA here is from genome assembly GCA_963921515.1 of Calotriton arnoldi. Lineage (NCBI taxonomy): Eukaryota > Metazoa > Chordata > Amphibia > Caudata > Salamandridae > Calotriton > Calotriton arnoldi. Next base: position 101,054 of record CAWUFW010018917.1, on the reverse strand, counting down.
GTCAGACAAGTGGTCATTCAAAAGCCAACATGGGAAATTAAACATACCAATACCGCATGCCAGCCAGTGTGTTGAAGTCAGTGATTTATTCAGAAATGAGTTTGCCAAATGATAAACAGAATTAGGATAATACAAGACTAACACTGCACTGTTTCACATCACAGATGCAGCGGAGGCAGACTCCGAGGACAGTGACCAGCTCGTCATCTCAGAAACACCTGCAGAGACGGATGCAGAGACTCCTGTGGTCCCAGAAAAAACACCACCCCCACCACCAAAACGCAGGGTACATGTACCCTCACTGGCAGAAATGGAATCCGAACAGACTCCAGCACCCACTACATCCTCCAGCCAGCCACGCGTCCCTTCACCAACTCCAACACCGGCACAGCTCCAAACAAGACGACGTCGCAGGTCCAGGGCCCGTATTGCGGCACATGCTGAGCAGGTCCCAAATGTATATGGCGGCGTGGAGTCTCAGATGCTACGTGTGCAGCGCCTGCAGGGGAGACACATGGGCACAATCAACATGCAGCTCACAAAGCTGGCCAAAAACATGAGCACAATGGCAGACAATGTGCGCGAACTGACATCAGTGGTTGCCGAGGGGAATCGGCAGACAAACTTGAGCTTACAGGAGCTCACCCGTGCAGTCCTCGCAGGACAACGCATGAAGCGGAGAATGCATCACCAGAGCCTGATCCGCATGTCAGCGAATACCAGGGCCATCAACAAGCTCTGTAATACCACTGCGCTATTGGCACGGCGCTCCGTGTCAATGCAGATTGATCTAGGCCATTTCTGTGGGGATGTTGCCAGGTCCTTAGGACAAGTCACCACTGCCGTGGAACACATCCAGTCCGGGACTGGGAGTGCCATCCACCTGGAAGGGGAGGAGGGGAGTGAGGAGGCCTCTAGCCTGAGTAGCCTATCGGTGCCAGTGACCACTAACAGGAGGCGCAGTTCGCGCAGCTCAACCTCCATGGGATCACGTCAGGGTGATGGAGGCGACAGGAGGCTGGGGGTACGTGGTAAGAGGCGCTAGCCATGCATATACTTCTGTTTGGCCATGGTGGGGTAACCATGGGCAATTTATACCTGGTGATTGCCCTCCAGTGCTGAGTACAGTTTTATTTTGTTTTTATAGACCAATGCAATCACCTTCCAATATTTCTAAACGCACGTCTCAAGTTTGACATGTGCTCATGTTAATAAATATTTACGTACAGCATTTGTTTGTCATGGCTCATTCTTACCTACCTCAAAAATGATGTTGTGTGATGTGTGCACGTCTCCTCTGACCCTCTGCAGTGTTTGCCACATGTGCCTGTCGGTGTTGTGCGGGTGGTTGCTCGTCGCCATCCGAGTCACTGTTGTCTATCTCAATGGTAATGCCCCTTCTGGTGGCAATGTTGTGCAGCATGGCACATACAGCCACAATCCTGCAGCATGTCTCTGGGCTATATTGCAATTCACCACCAGTTTTATGAAGGATGTGGAAACGACTTTTCAGTATGCCGAATGTCCGTTCTACCACATTCCTTGTGCTTATGTGTGCCGCGTTGTACCTCTGTTCCTGTGGTGTGGCTGGGTTGAGGTATGGCGTCATGATATATTCGCGCAGGGCATATGCGCTGTCACCTACAGGGTGGAAAGCAAAGGGTTAGACACAGTAATGCTATTACATTTTGCCTCATGATGTAGCAACTAGGTATATGTATGTACCAAGTAGGTGTCCTTCGCCAAATTCACCCCTGAGCAGACGCCTGTGGATACCACTGTGGCGGAATATATACGAGTCATGTGTGCTCCCTGGAAATTGTGCCACGATGTCCGTTATTATATGCTTAGCATTGCACACGACCTGCACATTGATGGAGTGGTACGACTTCCTGTTCCGGAAGATGTACTCGTTGGCTGCTGGTGGACAGATGGGGACATGCGTGCAGTCAATGCATCCGATGACATGTGGGAAATGTGCCACCTGGTAGAACTCCAGTTTTGTCTGGTTCAACTCCTGTGGGGTTGTGGGGAAGGTGATGTGGGTGTGTATCATTGACAACATGGCGTCAAGGAAGTTTCGGAAGAAGCGTGAGAGTGCGCTTTGGGATACACCTCCGGCTACCGCTACTACCCCCTGGAAACTGCCTGACGCTAGTAGGTGCAGGCTGCATAGGACCTGTACGTGTGCAGGGATGGCATTGGTCCTACGGGTCTGGTGCTGCAGCAGGGGTTCCAAATCTGCAATGAGGCTCATGATCATTGCACGGTTCAACCGGTACTTATCATATATTTCGTCTTCATTTTGGCCCAGCAATGTTATGCGCACTCGGAATACCCTCTCCTGTATCCTCCTCCTGCGCTGGGCTGCTGCATTGATCCTCATCCTCCTTGCCAGCACGTAGAGGGCTGCCATTGTGAAAGGCTTACGGGGTCTCCTGAGGCATTTTTCAAGGGTTTCTGATTGTTTGCACCTGTTTTTTTTTGTTTGTATCTTTACCTCCTGGTTGAGATTCCCCTTATTCTGCTCTTGCTAAATAGCGATTTTCATTGTATTCGCTAATTGCGAATTTTGATGCATTGATTTGCGATTCTTTATTTGCTAATAGCTATTTGCGGGAGCAACTGTATGTTTTGCTATTATGGTTTCACTATTTTGCGACTCGCTAAATTTGCGAGGGCTTTTTTTGCGAATCTCTAGTTTTTTCGGTATTTCGGTTGATGCATTGGAAATGTTCGTTTTGCGGTCGCTAACGGCCTATTTTGCATTTTCGCAATTTTTGCAAGTGCAATTATGCTTGATGCATGTGCCAGTTAAATCTTCCCAGCACAGATCTTGGGCAAAAGTTAACCAAGCTCAACTTGAGCAACTTCTTGTTAGTTCTAGTCCCTCTATGGATGACAACCCCGAACTTGCTACAGAGAGGTACTCCTCCTGGCTCAATTCTGCCTTCTCCAAACTTGCCCCAGTGAATAGAGGTGGCTCTAGCAGAAATCGACCTTCCGCCCCTTGGTTCACAGAGGCTCTCAGAAAAACAAGGTTGTAGACGCCAAGAGAGAAAATGGAGAGCCAAATATGATATTCTCGAGAGAGAAATTTACAAACACTCTTTAACCAAATACAAAGCTCTGTTAGTCACAGAAAAGCTGCGTACTTCTCCTTGCAAATTGAGTCCTCTAAAAACTCAGCTAGAGAACTCTATCAAGTTATTAATAAGTTAACCAAACAACCTGAACAACAAAAGAGACTGGGTTAATCAGTCCTTTTGCGATGTCATTGCTTTACACCTCAGGGACAAAATCGACTCAATTTTTTACTCATTTAATCCCCATGATAATTCCTTGTTAGGCACCTGTCAAGACAAATCGGACTTAGCTTCGACACAGATTTGTCTAGCAAATGCTTTGAGTGTTTTTCACCTGTATCCTCGGCATTTATAAAAGTCCTTATCTCAACCACCAAGTCAGGCTCTCCAGAAGACCCATGTCCACCTTCCATTATAAAGCTAGTCCCTGACATCATTGCTACCCATCTCTCAGCCATATTTAATAACATGTTTAGAACGGGTTTGTTTCCTTTGCAATGGAAGCGAGCCTCCATCCTGCCTTTACTAAAAAAAGCCAACTTAGATCCCGAGGACCCAGCCAATTACAGACCCATTTCCAGGCTCCCTTTTCCAGTGAAAATTGTAGAGAAGGTAATGAACATGCAACTGAATCAGTTCATCAAGGATTCCAACTGTTTGGATCCCACTCAGTTCGGATTCAGATCCGAACATAGTACAGAGACCGCTCTGATTAAGGCAACCGATGAGCTCAAATTCATTTTAGACAGTGGGGGATCAGCAGCCCTAATCCTGCTGGACTTATCCGCGGTGTTTGACACGGTGGATCATTCCACCTTGAACACTGTCTGGAAGCAAAGGGCATAAAAATTCTTGCCCTGAAACTACTTTCATCTTTCCTGTCAAACATGGAAAATACAATCAATTTAGACACCTTCTCTTCAAGCCCATTTTACTTGCCATGCGGGGTCCCTCAGGGATCCTCGCTCAGCCCGACCCTTTTTAACTTATACGTCACAGACCTAGCCCCCTTGGTCGAATCCTTCGGGTTTTCCCTTACCTCATATGCAGACGATACGCAAATTTTATTATCAGCCTCACAGGAAGCCAACGACTCCCGTATACATGACTGCATGAAAGGCATCAATGGTTGGATGAACAGGCACCATCTTAAGCTTAATGCTGGAAAGACTGAGGTGATTTTACTCGGCAACAACCCTAACCTTTGGTCTGCCCAGTGTTGGCTTAGGAAGATGGGCCCCCTTCCTGCACACACCAGGAAAGCCAAGAGTTTGGGTGTCATGATTGATGACCACTTACTCTTGGGAAACCAAATTAACGCAGTAGTGTCCTCTTCATACAACATCCTAAGAATTCTTAAAAAAATCTTAATATTGCTGCCTATGTAAGTCAGGAAGTCAGTCATTTCCACTCTTGTTTTATCTAAAATTGATTATTGTAACAGCCTCTATATCAGCTTTCAAGCTCAATATCTAAATAAGTTGCAGGTCCTTCAGAATTTGGCAGCCAGGCTCCTTTTGGACGTACCTAGGCATCTTTCGGTTTCCGCTGCTCTGAAGGCTCTCCATTGGCTGAGCATCAAAAAAAGGATCAAATTTAAAGCCCTTTGCCTGACTTATAAGGCTCTCCATAATTCAGGACCCTGTTTTCTCAAAAAAGCCCTATCTTGGTATACCCCCTCAAGAAATTTAAGATCAGCAGGCTCTTTCAGATCAAACTCTATCAGATTCAAAAGATCTAAATGGGGTGGCAGCAGCTTCGTGGTTAGAGCCGCAACAGCCTGGAATCTCCTCCCTATCTCAGATCAGCCCCCTCCCTGTCTCAATTAAGGAGACTGTTGAAAACCCAGCTTTTTAATCAATGATTTCACCTCCACCCCTCTCGCCGCTTCTGCTTCAGCGACAAAACACCCTCAGGTATTCGCTGTGCTTTATAAATAATTTTAACATAACATAACATAACCAGATGTGAATATAGCATACGTAGGTTAAGAGCTGTTAAATTTTCTTTATCTGGATAGTGTTTGTAACCGAAGAAGACTGGCCATGCTGCTCACTCATTGCTAAGGTGACCTAGTCTAATACTGTTGTTTGTAAGTGGTAGGGCACCTTCAAACCAATTTTGATGTTCTTGGTAAATTAGTGATATTTCTAATGCTTCATAAGCTGTCTAGTTGTTAGGAACTGTATCTGCAGTGTATGTATGAAAAAGTCTAGAAAATGTATTATCTGCTGGAAATGTAACACATGAATAGAATGCCTCTGTCCTAAATTCTACGTGGGCCTCAACCACGAAGGTAACGTTGCCACCAGTCTGGGGTAGTCCACGTTGTAACAGCATTTGTGTAACCGCATGTCTGTAGTTCACTGGTTTATTAACAGCTGCTTCATCCTCAGTCATATGAATATGTGGAATTAGAGAGGCCATCTTTATGGGATGATCCTTTGGAAGGTTCTAGCTTGAACAACCTACAGCCAATACGTAGGATTTACCTACTCAGCTGAGGAGAATTTTTCCCTAACACCACAGACATCTCCGGTTAAGAGGTGAGTAGAGGTCTTTAGGGTATACATAAAAGCAAATTACTCAGATGATCCATTAAATAAGAACCCAAGCTATAACGTTTGTGGTGCCATGTCATACAGCTTATGCTTTCCAAAGTAAAACAGTGCCTTTGTTGGACAACATACCCATCAGAACTGTGTGAGACTGATTCCACGTACACCATCCGGATTTGTTGGCCTAACTCCTGCTAGCTCACAGTGCACCATCTGTACCCAAAACCTTACAGGGTAAGAAATGGAAATGTAACCTCAGAACATGACAATGCTGACTCCCCAAGGTAATCGGGGTAACAGACCCAGAACCCTTTCGCTCAGTTACTTATGCATACCCAAAGAGATACCCAAGAAATACTCAGTAAAGCATTTCAATATTTATTGAAACATTATGATTCTTGAGTAAAATACTTGCGCTGCAATACTCAATAGAAGGAAACAGAATAATGTGATTAGCATTACGAGAATGGTGGAAAAGATAAACAGCTCAACCATTTTGCTGATTAGAGAGAATATATGCTTGCATACAAGTAAAGTAATAAATTGTAGTCCTACCTAGTGCATCCTAAACTATCATGTCTAGGGTGAGTGAATCAGCCAAATCCCTGTAGGGTGATCTGACTCTTCATTACTTGTGGTTATCATCAGACTGCCCATCTTGGTGGAAAGCTGGGCAGCATCCCTTGCATGAGCTAAACAGGAATTAGCTGGGCTGGAATCCCCGGCATGGGTTGGCCTCTCAGCGCCAGTGAAATGCTCCTCTGTCTAAACAAAGGATTGATATAATAACAGGTTAAAAAGAAACAAGGGAACACTGTGAGTCTGAAGGGACCGAGGGTATGCAATATATTGTAAGAGACAGTGGTCCCTATCAAGTAAGTATAGGTAATGTTACACAGAACAACATAATGATCTTCAAAATTAACAATCAAATTGAGAAATATTTATTTAAACGAACAATCAAAAAAAGTCAAATTATTCAACGAAGTGCAGTGGGTAAAAACGGGGTTGGAAATCACCAGACTTCCAGACCTCAGGCATGTACAAATATAGTGACTTCAACAACAATTTACATATTTACAGTAGTCACATTGTAAAAGACATCTTGTGCTCCACAAATATCAAGGCAAAAGCAATTGGAGTCAAGACGTAGTGTGTCGATGACGTTTCAATCCCAACTTAGCGAAGGGGGATCATCATCAGGACGGAAGGAATTATGCCTGAGAGAAGGCCTATGTAGGGCCCAGGGAAAACAGAGGAAAGAGGGAAGGGAAGAAGAGGGGAAGAAAAGAGGGTTAGGGAAGATTCGGTGAAGGATGATCACAATGTATAGTGCGAAAAAGTGACTATACATAGTGGAAAAAATGACGTGATCAGTGAAGAGTCACAAAATTGGTGTATATAGTGCTCGGTGGATATTATACAAGGCCTGTCCCTGATGCAATCATGTGGCCAAACTCATGATGCTGAGCCAAGGAAATTATATGGGCAAGTGCGAATTGGTGAAAGTGAACCTGCAGTGAACAAGACACTTACACTCAATCGCTGTGCCCGCCAGATGGGCAGGTGGGGAGGGGCCAAGTCCGGATATTCTGACCACCCACCCTTATTCAGCACAGGAGTCGATAAGCCTATAAATGCACATACATCGTATTAGGAATTGGGCACAATCAAGGTGAGAATGAATAAGTGGTAATATAGGTACACTTGCAAGGGGTACAGTTACCCCTGCCTGAGAGCGAAAGGCCACGGCGGACATGAACAGCGTCCTGTAGTAGCCGGCAATGGTGCAGATTAAAGGGGGGTCCTAGAAGGATATACATAAATTCTTAATGAAGACGAAGCAATAAAGTCATGCATAACTACGTAGGGAAGTCTAAGACAACCGCCATTAAAAATTACAATGACTACAGAGCTGGTTGCTGTGATCAACCAAGAGGGAAGTGTAGCTATGGTGCTTACTTTACTGGGAAACAAGGGCGGTGTGCGGAGGTAATCGTGGTCGGGGAGCCAATTGATGCCGCGTAACCAAGCCGTTTTGCGCGCTAATGAATGAGTACGAATGGTGCTTCTTGCGCATGCATGCAAATGGTGGGAAGTGAATCTTAGCATTAATACGATGAATTTGGTGGCGCCATATTGGAAGGGACAAGGATAAGGTAAGATATCGGGGTTGGGATTGTATAGGTCCAGAAACAATTGTAAAAGTACCGTATTAGTATCAAACTCATAATTAGCAATGCATCCTATTTAACAAACGGACTTGGAATGAAAAAGTCAGGCTCAGTGTGGGAGTAATCTGAGTCATATATACATAAATTGAGCAATTAAGTCCGCACTAAGGACACACAGGGATCACTTAATGTAATAGGATGAAGATCCGCATGAAAAATAAGGTAAACATCTGTAATGTAAAATCAGAGGTAAGGATCACAATTCGTAGTTTTACAATATGAGCTGTCCCATTTGTACATATGGAAGTATGAAGACACAAAGCCTCTGGAAGGTTAATCCAGTCGCGCGAGGGCAGACTAGGCAGTATGATTGGAAGAAAAACGATGGATATGAGAGGGCAGATAAAACAGTAAGAAGGGAAGAATTTCAGTCAAAAAATGAAGAATTTAGTGACATAAAGCCTTGAGTTTAAAAAAAAATATGGGAGTAGGGTAGGAATATCCCGTCCCTCCCTAGGCCTCATGGCGGGTGGGACTCACAGGATTTTTTTTATCAAGACCACCGATTCACAGAGAACCACAGATCCATGGTCCTGTTTAAAAATAAGCAGCAAAGCCTCCTGTGCTATTTACAAATAAGCCTCCGGAGTGGACCTGGGGTGTTCAGAGCTATATTTGTTGGTGGAATTGAGGCATGCGGCACCCCTCCCTATGCCTTCTGCAGGCCCCAAGGACCCCACCGCCTGTAACTGATATTAATTTTAAGGGAGTGGGCCTGTGCCCCTCCTTCCCAACCTTTATAAATGCCCCAGGGACCCCATCTCCTGGGGCTGAGTTTTACATTTATGGGTGGGTCTCCATCCCCCATTGCTGATACATTTTTTGGGGAAAGAGGGGCATTCAAGAAATGTCCCAAAAATTTGTTTGGGGCTCATTCTCGGATTTGGAATCCACCGTGACGCTCAGCACGGCTCCAAGTGTAACTTCATGAGGAATCCGTGGAAACAATGCACAATCAAAAAAAATATACACCCACACACAACCAAATCCCAACCAGGCAAGGCCAAAGGCCCTACACCCCATAGAGTTGGTACATGTGGCGGGTTAGCTGCAGCCACAGGGTCTGGCCGCAAGCCAGACCCTGTGGCCTTCCCCAGCCATGCACGGCCTTCAGTCGTGCTCAGTTATGGGTCAATGACTGGGTGTGTGAGTGGCTGTATGGGTCTGTGAGTGGGTGTTTGAGTTTACAGGTATATGAATGGGTGTGTGAGTAGTTTTGAGGGTGTGTGAGTGGATTTGTGAGTCAGTGAATGGGTGTGGCACAGCATCATCACCCTATCCATGGATATTGCCTTCATCACCAAAACATGGCTTATCCCCTCCTCGAACCCCGAGATCATCACCGCCACTCCCGAAGGCTACAAAATGATACTACGAGACCACGCTAGCAAACAAGGTGGAGGCATCGCCATCATCTTCAAAGAAACCATCAGATGCACCATCACCAATGACAACCCCACACATCTCATGGAACACTTCAACTTCCTACTACAAACTGACACAAAGACCACAATAAGAAGCGCCCTCACCTGCAGACTACAAGGACCCTGAGCTACATTCTGTGACACCATCTCAAACCTCATCGCTCCCCTAGCAATCTACTCTCACCAATACGTCCTACTCAGTGACCTCAACTTCCACATTGACGACCCCAACAACCCCAACTCCATCACCCTCCTGCAGAACCTGAACAACATTGGCCTCAGTCAACTGCTCACCAAACCCACGCACAAAGCAAACACACACTAGACCCTATTTTTGCCTCCAGTGACAGAATCAATTTTAACCACACTACAGAACTCACCTGGACTGACCACACCATTGTACACTTCACCATAACTGACACCCAGCACACCATCACCAGGCATCAAATCTCCTCCTGCCACAGCTGGAGCAAGGTCACCCAAACTCAGTGATCACAGGCCCTCACCTCCTCCCCCTCCAAACAGACCTCAACCAGGCCATCCAGAACTTTGCCGCCTGGATCACTGACAGCAACGACAGAGTTGCACTACTGAAACCTACAAAATCCAACAAGACATCCAAGCATGCAGGTTGGCACACCCCAGAACTCAGGAGCACCAAGTGCAGCAGCCACTAACTGGAGAAACAATTGCACACCACTAAGAACCACGCCAACAGAGCAGCTCACAAAACAGCCCTTAGCAACAATCACCGGCACATCAAGGAAGCAAAGAAAGCAGCCTTCACCACCTGCATCAACTCCGCAGCCAACCACTCAAAGGAACTCTTCAAAATAGTCAAAGAATTTTCTAACCCTACAGCCATAGAAAACACAATCCAGCCCTCCCAAGAACACCCTCTCAGACTAATTCCACTGCAAGATTGCAAACATCTACAACAATTTCAACCTCCAACCCGCCACCCTCAACCCCAATGGCCTCAACCAACCAGCGTACATCAACCAAACCCTTACCACATTGGTATCCACTCACCACCCTGGCCACCTCAGCCATCATGTCTTCCATCCACTCTGGGGCTCCCACCGACCCCTGCCCCCACCACCTTTACAACCTCACAATGAACCCTATCAGAACCCAACTCACCAGCTTCCTCAACTCCTCCATCTCCACTGCAACATTCCTGGACAGATAGAAAACCATCAGACGTCAGACCCCTCCTAAAGTAAGTCTCCACCGACCACAGCGATCTCAAAAAGTATCGTCCGATCTCTCAGCTCCAGGTACCCAGCCAAAGTATTCAAGAAAGCCATCAACGTGCAGGTCACCGAAATCAGCCGGAAACACACTGGGGACCTTTCGGTAAGCTGCCCATCATACTGACAAAAGGCGGGAAGACGTTTGTATATTACTAAGGTGGATGGGGGGCCCAAACAGAAGAGGCTCCCGGGTGATTTTTCACATTTGCATACTCGTAGTCCTTTAAATGGAGAACCATGGACTCTGCTCTCACCAGGAGAGGGCAATAAAGAAACCACTTCTTACATTTAACAAGGCTCGCGCTACGTGGTGCCCCTCCATGGGCTTATTTTGGCCACCAGTACCCCAACCCCGGGGGTCTGGCCACTTGATGCTGGGTGCTCTGGAGCCCACCCAGAACACCCAGTGTACACTCTTGGGGACCACAGGTCTAGCCCTAATGACCCTGCAGTTCCTGCCGGCTCTCCGGCTCCATTGGGAGTTGACATTGCTCCTGTATGCAGGGAGCTGCTAAAATACAGCTCCCTGTGTGCAGGAGCAATTCTTTCATCTGTTTTTCTACCCGCTTAACAGTGGGCAGGAAAACAGATGAAAAGTCTGCTCCCAGCGGGCAGGAGCAGTTCTCCTGCTCCCGCCCGCTGGGAGCAGACTTACTGTTTGCTCTTGCTTGGCAGGAGCTGTCAAAGCTCCCGCCAAGTGACAGCAAACTACTATGTCCTGAGGGTGGGCACCTTGGGACATCGGGAGTTGGCCCTGGGGGGTGGCGGTCCCCATGGCTATTATTGGCTGCAGGAAGAGGGCCGTGCAGCCCCCTTACATTCTTTTTTAGGGCCAGCCCTGAGGTGATGGGTGGTCCTCTGGGCTGAAAATGGGCCAGGAGTGGGGCTGCATGCCCCCCTCCCTTTTTACAAGATGGCCAAGCCCCAGGGAGGTGGTGGTCCCCGGGGCTGAATATGGCCCGGGCGGCCCGCCTCCCTCTTTAAATGTTCATCATGGCCCCAGGGAGGTGGTGGTCCCCCGCACCCCACTGGCTACAGGAGGGGGGTTTATGTGGCACCGTCCAATTTCCCATAAAGCCTCATGGAGGTGGTGGTCTCCAGGGCTCTTAAGGGGCCCCTCCCCAATAAAAATAACAATCTGCCTGCCCCGGGGAGGTGGCAGTCCCTGGGGTCAAGATAGGCCATGGGTAGGTGGCCGCATGCCCCCTCCCCATATTATATTTAAAATTATAATATAAAAATAAGCCTACGGAGACCATGCTTGATTTTGTTTTTCAAGGGGATTCTGGACCAAGATCTAGCTTTGTGCCAAATTGGGTGTAATTCTCTTCAGCGGTTCAGGATTTAGTCATGTCTAAAACTTTCTATAGGAACTAACATTGGAATCACACATTTTTTTTGATCCCCCATTTTCTTGGCCCTCGCATATCGGATTACCCTGAAACTTTATATATATATATATATAAATATATATATATATATATATATTTATTATCTACTGGCGGTCGCCAGTAGATAGTTATAGTTAAAACCTATTATCCATAGGAAATCCGCGACATTCTATTTGAAATAACGTTGGCGCCGGTTGACGAATCTTCGCGAAAGTTTCCAACTTGTTGGGGCGCTCCGGTCCGCTCCTATCCTGAAAGTCTCGGGGTGATACGTCAGCGGGGGCCGAGAAAAAGGGGGTCCCAAACGCGTTTTCCCCATTCATTTTTCCATAGGAACCTTTAGTCGCAGCTACAGCCCGAACTGCTGAACGGAATTACACCAAATTTGGCAAAGAGGTAGCCCTTGGTTCAGTGTCGTGCCTTTTGCTTAAATGGTGTAAATCCGTTCAGTAGTTCCTGAGAAAATCAAAAGTAAAGTCACATATATATCTGGGCGGAGCCTAACCACACATGTCATCGTGAGATCTGATTGGCTGTCAGCACTTCATCCTGGAATTGCTGGCAGCCATCTTGGGACCAATATAAATGATAGTACCTCATTGAAATGCATTGTAGTGAATAGAAGATTTTGAGGGTCACCAAAAGGAGAACTATAAAGGGTGATAACAGGCTTTAGTTACATTAGAATTTATTTGTTGATGGTACCATACTAATTTTAGGAATTGTGGTGTATTCTAAGGTGATTTTACCATGTGAAAAACCTTCTGCTGGGATATCATGAATCATGTTTGAGAGAACACTATTTTCTCATGCTTGTCCCATGGAGGTTTGGAAGGTGCTCCAGAAGCTAAAATGAGAGCATATTTTCTGTAAATTCACATTATCTTTCTCACTCATGTGAGAATGAAGTCTGACATTCTCAGTAAAACATGTACATCCAACAAGGGCAGAGACTGTCAGTTGATTCCTTTGTGTTCTACTGCAGCTTCCCAGAGTGTTCTAAAGAACAACTAGAGTGCTAACAGCCTTACTTATGACAAAAGTATGGCACACCTGAAGCCATCTTGATTGGAATAAACTGGTAACACTTAAACAATTTAATTTAAAAAGGAACAAAATGATGGGGTTCATTTTGTCATAGAAATTATGGTTAGTGCTGTAGAAAGAAAAATTAGGACATGTTTCAAGTGTGATCTCAAATATCTTCCTGTTATATTTCAACAGGAGCAGCCTGCCTGTTGATGCCTTTGTGTTCTACTGCAGCTTCCCAGAGTGTTCTAAAGAACAACTAGAGTGCTAACAGCCTTACTTATGACAAAAGTATGGCACACCTGAAGCCATCTTGATTGGAATAAACTGGTAACACTTAAAACATTTAATTTAAAAAGGAACAAAATGATGGGGTTCATTTTGTCATAGAAATTATGGTTAGTGCTGTAGAAAGAAAAATTAGGACATGTTTCAAGTGTGATCTCAAATATCTTCCTGTTATATTTCAACAGGAGCAGCCTGCCAGTTGATGCCTTTGTGTTCTACTGCAGCTTCCCAGAGTGTTCTAAAGAACAACTAGAGTGCTAACAGCCTTACTTATGACAAAAGTATGGCACACCTGAAGCCATCTTGATTGGAATAAACTGGTAACACTTAAACAATTTAATTTAAAAGGAACAAAATGATGGGGTTCATTTTGTCATAGAAATTATGGTTAGTGCTGTAGAAAGAAAAATTAGGACATGTTTCAAGTGTGATCTCAAATATCTTCCTGTTATATTTCAACAGGAGCAGCCTGCCAGTTGATGCCTTTGTGTTCTACTGCAGCTTCCCAGAGTGTTCTAAAGAACAACTAGAGTGCTAACAGCCTTACTTATGACAAAAGTATGGCACACCTGAAGCCATCTTGATTGGAATAAACTGGTAACACTTAAAACATTTAATTTAAAAAGGAACAAAATGATGGGGTTCATTTTGTCATAGAAATTATGGTTAGTGCTGTAGAAAGAAAAATTAGGGCATGTTTTAAGTGAGATCTCAAATCCTCTTCTATTTCATTAGAAAATTCTGACATGCAGACTGAAACAATCACTTTCAATACCAGCAGCAGACTACCAGTTAACTCCCTGGTGAGCAGTAGCTTTACTCCAGTGATCTAATGAGCAACTAGAGTGCTAACATTCTGAATTTATGGCAGATGTGAGACACATCTGAATGCCTTCTTGATGGAATCAAAGTAAAAAACTGAAAGCATTTCCTACTGAGGAGACTGCAGTAAATGAAGAAATTAGGAAACTTCATAACAAAGAAGTCTTCCAAGATGGCCACCAGTGAAAAAAGAGCCCAAATGTAGCACAAATATTACCCAGATGTAGCCCACATATAGCCCAATGACAAAAGTGTGCAAAACACTTTTTATTTTTAGTTTTTTGCAGTTTTATGTAGTGCAGACTGGTCAGGTATTGGAGCATTGCATCTTAAAACATGACCCCCCTACACTACAAAAACACCACTGCACTACCTTAAACCCTATAACACTACCCCCAGCACGACCCCCTACACTACACAAGCACCACTGCACTATCCTAAACCCTAAAACACTACCCCAGCACGACCCCCTACACTACCCAAACACCACTGCACTAACCTAAATCCTAAAACACTACCACCAGCACGACCCCCTACACTACCCAAACACCACTGCGCTACCCTAAAACATGACCCCCTACACTACACAAACACCACTGCACCGCCCTAAACCCTGAAACACCAGCCCCAGCACAACCCCGTACACTGCCCGCACACCACTGCACTGCCCTAAACCCTGAAAAACCAGCCCCAGCACAACCCCGTACACTGCCAGAAAACCACTGCACTGCCCTAAACCCTGAAACACCAGCCCCAGCACGACCGCCTACACTGCCCGAAAACTACTGCACTGCCCTAAACCCTGAAACACCACCCCCAGCAAGACTACCTACACTGGCCGAACACCACTGCACTGCCCTAAACCCTGAAACACCACCCCCTGCACGACCCCCTACACTGCCCAAACACTACTGCACTGCCCTAAACCCTGAAACACCATCCCTCAGCATGACACCCTACACTGCCCGAACACCACTGCACTGCCCTAAACCCTGAAACACCACCCCAGCACGACCCCCTACACTGCCCGAACACCACTGCACTGCCCTAAACCCTGAAACACCACCCCCAGCACGACCCCCTACACTGACCTAACATCACTGCACTGCCCTAAACCCTGAAACATCACCCCCAGCACAACCCCTACACTGCCTGAGCACCATTGCTCTGCCCTAAACCCTGAAACACTAGCCCCAGCACGACCCCCTACACTGCCCGAACACCACTGCACTGCCCTAAACCCTGAAACACCACCCCCAGCACGACCCCTACACTGCCCGAACACAACTGCACTGCCCTAAACCCTGAAACACCAGCCCCAGCAAGACCCCCTACACTGCCCGAACACCACTGCATTGCCCTAGACTCTGAAACACCAGCCCCAGCAAGACCCCTACACTGCCCGAACACCACTGCACTGCCCTAAACCCTGAAACACCAGCCCCAGCATGACCCCCTACACTGCCCGAACACCACTGCACTGCCCTAAACCCTGAAACACCAGCCCCAGCACGACCCCCTACACTGCCCGAACACCACTGCACTACCCTAAACCCTGAAACACCAGCCCCAGCACGACCCCCTACACTGCCCTAACACCACTGCACTGCCCTAAACCCTGAAACACCAGCCCCAGCACCACCCCCTACAATGCCCGAACACCACTGTACTGCCCTAAACCCTGAAACACCACCCCTGCACCGCCCCTACACTGCCCGAACACCACTGCACTGCCCTAAACCCTGAAACACCACCCCTGCACGACCCCCTACACTGCCCGAACACCACTGCACTGCCCTAAACCCTGAAACACCACCCCCTACACTGCCCGAACACCACTGCACTGCCCTAAACCCTGAAACTCCACCCCTGCACCGCCCCCTACACTGCCCGAACACCACTGCACTGCCCTAAACCCTGAAACACCACCCCCAGCATGACCCCCTTTACTGCTCGAACACCACTGCACTGCCCCAAACCCTGAAACACCACCCCCAGCATGACCCCCTACACTGCCCGAACACCACTGCCCTAAACCCTGAAACACCACCCCTGCACGACCCCCTACACTGCCCGAACACCACTGCACTGCCCTAAACCCTGAAACACCACCCCCTGCACGACCCCCTACACTGCCCGAACACCACTGCACTGCCCTAAACCCTGAAACACCACCCCAGCACGACCCCCTACACTGCCCGAACACCACTGCACTGCCCTAAACCCTAAAACACCACCCCCAGCACGACCCCCTACACTGCCCGAACACCACTGCACTGCCCTAAACCCTAGAACACTACCCCCAGCATGACCCTACACTACCCGAACACCACTGCACTACGCTAAACCCTAAAATACTCCCCCAGCAAGACCCCCTACACTACCCGAACACGACTGCACTGCCCTAAACCCTAAAACACTCCCCCAGCACGACCCCCTACACTACCCGAACACCACTGCATTGCCCTAAACCCTAAAACACTCCCCCAGCACGACACCCTACACTACCTAAACACCACTGCACTGCCCTAAACCCTAAAACACTACCCCCGCATGACCCCCTACACTACCCAAATACCAATGCACTACCCTAATCCCTAAAACACTACCGCCCGCACAACTCCCTACACTACCCAAAGACCACTGCACTACCCTAAACTCTAAAACAATACCCCCGCACGACTCCCTACACTACCCAAAGACCACTGCACTACCCTAAACCCTAAAACACGACCTCCTACACTACACAAACACCACTGCACTACCCTAAACCCTAAAAAACTACCCCCAGCACGAACCCCTACACTACCCAAACACCACTGCACTACCCTAAACCATAAAACACTACCCCCAGCAGTACCCCTACGCTGCCCAAACACCACTGCACTAACCTAAACCCTAAAACACTACCCCCAGCAGTACCCCCTACACTACCCAAACACCATTGCACTACCCTAAACCCTAAAACACTACCCCCAGCAGTATCCCTACACTACCCAAACACCACTGCACTACCCTAAACCCTAAAACCCTAAAACACTAACCCCAGCACGACCCCTACACTACCCAAACACCACTGTACTACCCTAAACCCTAAAACACTCCCCCAGCACGACTCCCTACACTACCCAAACACCACTGCACTACCCTAAACCCTAAATCTACCCCCAGCATGACCCCCTACACTACACAAACACCACTGCACTACCCTAAACCCTAAAACACTACCCCCAGCACGACCCTCTTCACTACCTAAACACAACTGCACAATTTGTTACAGGCGTTGCAACGCAGACCTGTGGTGCTTACTGGAAGTACCTGGTGGGCTAGTTGGGCCCCAAGGAATCTCTGGATTCAAGGTCACCTAATCCCCCAACTTAAAACGCGCCACGGGGCGCGTTTGCACAGTGGTGAAGGGAGGGGGCGGGGCCTCAGGTGACATGTGCGCAAACACGCCCTGTGGTGCGTTTTAAGTTGGGGAGATAATTCCCTTTGAATCCTGGGGGCCAACTAGCCCACCAGGTACCTTCAGTAAGCACAACAGAGTTGCGTTGCAGAGAGGTGAAAAAAGGTGCGTGGCCTCAGAACGCCTCTCTGCAACTCAGCTCTGTGGTCCTAACTGTAGGTACCTGGGGGCTAGTTGGGCCCCAGGGACCCTCAGGATTCAAGGGGACTTAATCCCGCAACTTAAAACGCGCCACGGGGCGCGTTTGCACACATGTCACCTCAGGCCCCCTCCCTTCACCACTGTGCAAACGCGCACTGGCTCTGGTTAGTCAGAGTCAGTTACCACCAGTACCCGTCTGAAAAAGTTGTGGGCACAGGATGATTTTGCAACAAGGCCTCTTTCTGCTCCTCTGTTGGTTCTTTCTGCACATCTTTTGCTTCTTTCTGTGCATTTTTCTTCTTTCTTCACATGTCCTACCTCTGTTGGCATAGTTAGAAACTAGCATTTAAAAACCTTTGAAATTCACTTAAAAATCATAGGTTTCAGGCACGTTATAGTTAGAAATTAGCATTTAAAAACCTTTGAAATTCACTGAAAAAACCATAGGTTTCAGGCACGTTATAGTTAGAAATTAGCATTTAAAAACCTTTGAAATTCACTAAAAAAACCATAGGTTTCAGACACGTTATAGTTAGAAATTAGCATTTAAAAAACCTTTGAAATTCACTGAAAAAACCATAGGTTTTAGGGACAGTTATAGTTAGTTGGACATTGCACTCGTACAAAACCCGTGAAATTCCCCTGTTATAGTTAGTTCAGCTAACTATAACTCGCGCCCGCAATGCACTGCTGATGACGTCACATATTACATCACTCATGACATGGTCAGTGACATCACTGATGACATCACTGATGACATCTCAAATGACATCACTGATGACATCATCCATGTGATAATTTCATGCATCTTCTCACACCCTAATATAACTTTTGATACACCCACTCTAAATTACAGACTGCCATTCTCAAAACCATAGACACTCCAACACCAAAACTACATACCCACTCACTGATTCTTAGGTCTACACACACATCCACTCACTCACCTGTACAGTCACTCATACTTACAGTCACTCAGTACAGGACTATCATATGCACTCATACACCTATATAAATACTCACACACCGCCACTCATCCATAGAGGTACTCACACACCTAGTCAGTCATGCAAAAAATTAATCACACACCCATTTACTCACCTATACAGTTATACACACACCAGCTCACTTACTCATACAAATACTAGCACATTCTTACGCTCTTATACAATAACTGATACAAGCACACACGCATCCATACAGCCACTCTCACAATAACACACTCTCACTTATAGCCATTTAAATACTCTAACACACATATATACTGCCTTTTACATATGTAGTTACTCGCACATGTACCACTGAGATATACATTCACTCACTAACACACCCATACACACACTCACCCACCCAAGCAGTCCATCACAGAAGCACTCTTGAAATCATGCACCCAGTGAATCACCCACTCACACATCTATGTATAGAGTCACACACACTCCACTCACACAAACACTCAGGCAGCCATACAGATA
Organism: Calotriton arnoldi; assembly: GCA_963921515.1. Lineage (NCBI taxonomy): Eukaryota > Metazoa > Chordata > Amphibia > Caudata > Salamandridae > Calotriton > Calotriton arnoldi. Next base: position 81,887 of record CAWUFW010018917.1, on the reverse strand, counting down.
CTCAGAGAACCAATCAATAACCCATATAGACACTCATGTAGCTATTCGCAAATCCATGCATCCACTTACACACCAACAAACAGACGGATACAGACATTCACACAGTTTAGTCACTAACCCATGCATTCAGTAAGATACGTTTAATCACTCACTTGTAGAGTCAGTCACTCACGTACTAAATCATCCATTCAGACACTTATACACCCACTCATTCTTCAATACGCCTTTCCCTATATATTAAACATATTTAAACTTTACAGAAACACACAGTCACTGGATGATGTCATCAGTGATGTCATCAGTGATGTCATTTGAGATGTCATCAGTGATGTCACTGACCATGTCATGAGTGATGTAATATGTGACGTCATCAGCAGTGCATTGCGGGGCGCGAGTTATAGTTAGCTGAACTAACTATAACAGGGAATTTCACGGGTTTTGTACGAGTGCAATGTCCAACTAACTATAACTGTCCCTAAAACCTATGGTTTTTTCAGTGAATATATATATATATATTTATATATCCATATGAAGTTGCTCACAACATTGAGGGTGCCACACACAGCATGTTATTCATCTTTTATTGCAGGACTCACGGAGCAGAAAACATCGCTTTTCTAGCTTGCAATATGCCAATTAGTTCCTTACGCGTTTCGGGCGTGCCTTCGCCCTTGATCTCAGGAATGGCTCTGTGGGGAAGAAGCAGCAATGAGTGACATCGCACTCGCGATAAATTTATAGTTCCCGCCCTAATGAGCGTGTGCATTCATTGCATGTTGGTCTTTGAAGTTCCATTAAATCCAAAGTGGCTGCTGCAACATATTCCCTTACATTCATAATGTTTACCACAGTGGGTTGCTGTGAATGGCTACAGTTATCGCTCCGTTTACTCTCATGTCCTTACAATAACACGTTGTTCCAAATGCGCCGTAACAGTTCAGGCGCTGGAGCCGCACAGTCAGCAGCGGGGCATCCTCACGACCAGAGCAGGCCGTAAATACATCCATATGAAGTTGCTCACAACATTGAGGGTGCCACACACAGCATGTTATTCATCTTTTATTGCAGGACTCACGGGGCAGAAAACATCGCTTTTCCAGCTTGCAATATGCCAAGTAGTTCCTTACGCGTTTCGGGCATGCCTTCGCCCTTGATCTCAGGAATGGCTCTGTGGGGAAGAAGCAGCAATGAGTGACATCGCACTCGCGATAAATTTATAGATCAGGGCGAAGGCACGCCTAATAGGCGTAAGTGCATTCATTGGCATGTTACATAGCTGGAAATGATGTATTCTACCCGTGAGTCCTACATATATAAGATGAATAACATGCTGTGTGTGGCAACCCTCAATGTTGTGAGACGTCTTCAATATGGATATATATATATATATATATATATATCATATATATGAATATGATACAGCTGTCACCGTATAGCATGGCACTCGTTGACTTACTGTATGCTGATGTGGGAACCCTCAATGTTGTGAGCAGCTTCATATGGATATATATATATATATATATGTATACACATACATGTATATATATACATGTGTACAGATATAGGTAAGGTACTATATATATCACTGATTTATGACTATATATCTATATATCATATAGCATATGTATATATATATATATATCCATGGATCCAAATATCATCTACGGAGCGAAAGAGACTCTCTCTCTATATATATATATATATCTAAAGAAAGAGATATCTCTCTTTCTCTATTTTTTTTTTATAGCTATGGCTTCCCTGGGGGCCGATTGTGCCCCCACGGAAAGCACATGGCTATAAAAAAAGAATTGCCCCCACAGGGGGTCGGTGTTAGATTTGCGGGTCTCTAGTTGGCAGAGGTAGGTACCTTTGTCCAAATAGGGACCCTTGAGTCTAGTCAGGGAAAGTAGGTACACTCCCGAAATAACCCCTGCTCACCCTCTTGGTAGCTTGGCACGAGCAGACAGGCTTAGTTCAGAGGCAGTGTGTAAAGCATTTGTGAACACATACAGTAATCAAGTGACAACACTACAAATGGACACCACACAGGTTATATATTTATAAAAATAGGTATACTTTATATAGATTTATCACAAGACCATAAACGACAAAAATAATCCACAATACTGTCAAGAGTGCTTAGTTCTGATCAAAAAGGCTTAATTCAAGGTTCTGTGCGAGTCGGTAGCCTCCTCCGGCTACGGTGATGTTGAGAACAAACAGAGTCTAACAAATCCAGCTGACCGCGTCGAGACGGGCCAACACAGCGTAGACAGACTCGGTCACAGTACCTTTTACTTGAAGCAGCAGACACGGGCGTGCGAGCCGGATGGCTGTTCGTAAAAAATGGAAGCGTTGCAGGACGCGTTGTCCCTCGATGCGGTGCAAGCAGCGGCTCGTTGACGTCGTCGAGACGGAGTCGGTGAGACCAGGGCCGTGCGTTGCAGGGCGAGACGGTGCTTCGGGCGGTGCTGGCAGGTTGCGGTGCGGCGACGGAGCCGGATTCAGGAGCTGGCGTCGATCAGTCCGGACAGCGGTGCGAGTCGGGCGGTGCGTCGCAAAGCGTGCGAGCGGTGCCCAACTCCGGTGCGGTCACAGGACTCGAACTCAGCAGCAGTGACCGTGTCGGTCGGACCAGTTCGATTTGGCGTAGCGAGCGTTGCAGGACGCGTTGTCCCTCGATGCGGTGCAGGCAGCGGCTCGTTGACGGAGTCAGTGAGACCAGGGCCGTGCGGTGCAGGGGCGAGACGGTGCTTCGATGCGGTGCTTACAGGACACCGAGTCGGTCGTGAGAGTCGGTCACAGCTCCCTACCTCTGTAGCCACTGAAACAGAGTTTCCAGCAGCAATTCACAAAGGGGGTGAAGTCCAATGGTCCTGGGACTTCGGTCAGGGGGCAAGCTCTCTTCCAAGCCCTTGGAGATCCTTCACAAGTTGATGAAAGTCACAGCAAAGCAAAAGTTCCTTTCTCCTTTCTTTGGCAGTCAGGCAAACCACTGCAGGCCAATCCCCCAAGCAGCACTTCAGGCTTAGGGATAGTCTCTCCTCAGTTTCTTCTTGGTTCCGCTCCTCAGCAAAGGTTTCTTCTTGTTCCCAAAAGTGATCTAATTTTCCTGGGGTCTGGGTGCCCCTCTTATACCCTGATTCTCTTTGTTCTCTGGAGGCAGAGAGGCCTCTGCCTAGCCCAAAACCAGTTCTGGTCAGTCCTGGAGCACTTTGTTTTTCTGACTCCTTCTTTCCTTTCAGCATGTGGGGCAGAGTGCTCAGCCGCCCGGCAGGAGGTGGAGCCAGCATTGTGGAAGGCAGGCACAGCCCTATTCAGACCCAGGTGCAACTCCTCCCTCCACTCTGGATGCAGATCTTTCTATTCAGCCCTGTACTGACTCACCCTGTCTCATGTAGCCACCCCCAGCCCCTGTCACTCAATCTCCAGACAAGGAATACACAACCTAGCAGAGGCAGGCTTGGATAGTTAGGCAAGAAAATACCCACTTTCTAAAAGTGGTATTTTCAAACACAGAATGTTAAAACCAACTTCACTAAAAGATGTATTTTATCATCCTGAGTTCAGGCATACTAAACTCGTTTTTCTACCATGTTCCCTGGGTCAGTTCTGACTATAAGGTGTAATAGTCAGTCTGCCCATTCTGGCCTATGGGGAGCAGGTAGCCTTGCAATAGTGAAAAACGAAAATGGCTGTAATTCACTATTAGGACATGCCACACACACCAGGGCATGTCCTACCTTATACTTACAATGCACCCTGCCCTAGGGCCTACTTTAGGGGTGACCAACATGCAGTAAAGGGAAGGTTTAGGGACTGGTAAGTGGGTGCACTCACCAAGTCGACATGGCAGCCCTAGGCTGCACACAGGCTCTGCAATGGCAGGCCTGAGACACACTTTACAAGCTGCTTCTGTGGGTGGCACAACCCGTGCTGCAAGCCCACCAGCAGCATTGGATTTACAAGCCCTGGGCACACTCAGTGCACGGTACTAGGGACTGACAAGTACCAATCATCCAATCATGGAGTCACTAATAGATACATCAATTCACGATAGGGAGCACTTGCACTTTGGCACTGATTAGCAGCGGCAAAGTGCCCATGAACATCTAGTCCAGCAAAAACATATCGGCAACAGTGGAGGCATTACGAAAAAATGGAAGGGAGACCCACGCCAAGGATGCCAGGTCTAACACGTGTCCCCTCCAGCTGAAATGTGGGGAGAACTATCCTACCCCTAGGGAGTTCTCATCGCTAAGGCGGAAAAATCTGGACAGTCCATCAGCATTGGCGTGTTCTGTACCAGGGCGGTGTTCCACCATAAAGTCCATCCCCTGTAGGGAAATGGACCACCTCAACAGCTTTGGATTCTCACCCCTCATCTGCATCAACCATCTGAGGGGCCTGTGGTCTGTCTGAACCCGGAAGTGAGTCCCAAACAGGTATGGTCTCAGCTTCTTCAGTGCCCAGACCACAGCAAATGCCTCCCGCTCAATAGCACTCCATCTCTGTTCCCGGGGAAGTAACCTCCTACTGAGGAAGGCTACAGGTTGGTCTAGGCCCTCCTCATTGATCTGTAATAGAACAGCCCCTACACCATGCTCTGAAGCGTCCGTCTGAACAATGAACTCAGTGGAGAAGTTGGGTGCCTGGAGCACAGGCGCCGTGCACATGGCATTCTTCAAGGTGTCAAAAGCTTTCTGACAGGCGTCAGTCCAAATCACTTTCCTGGGCTGCTTCTTGGAAGTCAGCTCTGTCAAGGGGGCAACAATGCTGCCATACCCCTTGACGAATCTCCGGTAATACCCGGTGAGTCCTAGGAAGGCTCTCACCTCTGTCTGGGTCTTGGGGGCTCCCAAGCCAGAATGGTATCAATTTTCGGTTGGAGGGGCGCCACCTGGCCGCTCCCAACCTGGTGTCCCAAGTACACCACAGAACCCTGCCCAATCTGGCACTTACTCGCCTTGATTGTGAGGCCTGCCCTCCGCAGCGCCATCAACACTTCCCAGAGGTGGCGCAGATGTTCTTCCCAACTGGCACTGAACACTGCAATGTCATCCAGGTAGGCGGCACTGAAATCCTCCAGTCCAACCAACATCTGGTTGACCAACCTCTGAAAGGTGGCAGGGGCATTCTTCATCCCAAAGGGCATCACCCGGAACTGGTAGTGCCCATCTGGTGTGGAGAATGCTGACCTCTCTTTTGCCCCATCAGTCAAGGCGATCTGCCAGTACCCAGACGTTAAGTCAAACGTGCTGAGGTACCGCGCAGCCCCTAACCGATCTATGAGCTCATCAGCTCTGGGGATGGGGTGGGCGTCAGTCCTGGTGACGGAATTGAGTCCCCTGTAGTCCACACAGAACCGGAGTTCTGGTGTGGCACCAGGCGCGGCAGCCTTTGGAACCAAGACCACTGGGCTGGCCCAAGGGCTGTTAGAGGACTCAATCACCCCTAGCGCAAACATCTTGGAGACCTCCTCCTTGATGCAGGCTCTGACCCTGTCAGTCACCCTGTAAGCCTTGTGCTTCACAGGAAGTCTGTCCCCAGTGTCCACATCATGGACGCACCAATGAGTGACACTGGGAACCAGGGAGAACAGGTCAGGGAACTGTCCCAACAGTTGGCGACAGTCACCCTGCTGCTCAGGTGTCAGGGAGGTAGAGAGGTTTACTCCCTCCACTGATCCATCTTGCTCTCGGGCTGACAGGAGGTCAGGAAGAGGCTCGGTCTCCTCCTCCATTCCATCATCTGTAGCTAAGAGCATGCCCACTTGGGACCTCTCCAAGTGGGGCTTCAGGCGGTTCACATGCAGGACCCGCAAGGGGTTACTGGGAGACTGCAAGTCCACCAAATAGGTAACTGGACTCTTGCACTCCACCACCGTAAAAGGGCCGGTCCACCTGTCCTGGAGTGCACAAGGCTCCACAGGGGCCATGACCCACACTTTCTGACCAGGCTGAAGCTCTACCAGAGTGGCATTCTGGTCGTACCACCGCTTCATCTCCTCCTTGCTGGCTTCCAGATTTGCCTCAGCAAGTTCTCTGAAACGCCTAGTCTGGTTCCTGAAGGCCAGCATGTAACTGTATACATCCTGGGGAGGTTTCCTGGGAGATTGCTCCCAGCCTTCCTTGACCAAACTCAGAGGTCCTCGCACCGGGTGTCCATAGAGGAGCTCAAAGGGACTGAACCCTAGAGACTTCTGTGGCACCTCCCGGTATGCAAACAACAGGCATGGTAAGAGGACGTCCCATTTACGCCTCATGGGTTCTTCCAGACCCATAATCATGCCCTTGAGGGTCCGGTTGAATCTCTCAACCAGCCCATTTCCTTGAGGGTGGTAAGGAGTGGTGAACTTGTAAGTTACACCGCACTCCTGCCATAGGGACTTCATGTACTTGGACACGAAGTTGGTACCTCTGTCAGACACCACCTCTTGAGGGAATCCCACACGTGAGAAAATTCCCATCAGTGCCCGTCCCACCACGGGGGCCGTCACTGTCCTCAGAGGGATGGCTTCAGGGTACCGGGTGGCATGGTCCACCAAGACCAGGATAAACCTGTTGCCCATGGCTGTCTTGGGGTCCAGTGACCCCACAATGTCAATACCCACCCGTTCAAAGGGGGTGCTGACCACAGGGAATGGCTGGAGAGGAGCCTTTTGCTTCCTCCCACTCTTTCCACTTGCCTGGCAAGTCTGGCATGTCCTGCAGTGAGTGGCGGCACTCCTGCGCATCTGGGGCCAAAAGAAATGGGTAACAAGCCTGTCAAAGGTCTTGTCCTGCCCCAGATGTCCTGCTAACGGTACATCATGAGCCAACCCCAGTAGGAAGGCTCTGAAGCGCTGGGGTACCACCAGCACACGGGCTGACCCAGGCTCAGCAACCTTAGGCTCTGAATACAGGAGACCATTCTCCCAGTAAATCCAATGTGATCCAGACTGATCACCTGCTGCCTGGTCTGTGGCCTGTTGCCTCAGACCCACGAGAGAGGGGCATGCGTTCTGCTCCTCGCAGAACTCTTCCCTGGAGGGTCCTCCTTCTTGCTGCCAATGGGTCAGCTCAGGTAGGTCCCCCAGTTCAGCTACCTGTTCCCCTGTAGGCTCCAGGGCATCCCCCTCAGGGTCTGCCTCCTCCTGGACCGTGGGAACTTCGGGGGCCGGTTTCCCGTGCCCCCTGCCTCCTCTCTCTCCGGCAGGCACCTGGGCCTCCCTCTCAGGCTTCAAGTCCTCTTGAACACCTTTCGCTGCCATTGACCGGGTGGTCACACATGCCCAATCAGGCAAGCCCAACATTTCTAAATGCGCACTCCGCTCCACCTTAGCCCAAGGTGAGCTCTCCAAATCGTTCCCTAACAAACAGTCAACAGGCATGGCTGGCCTCACAGCTACTTGAAGAGTACCCGAGACCCCCCCCCACTCAAAGGGAACCTGAGCCACCTTGCAGTGACTCTCTGTGTTGTCAGCGGCAACAACCGGATAGAATGCATCAGGGATAACCTGCTCCTTAGACACCAGGTGACGCTTGACAGCTGTCACACTGGCTCCTGTGTCTCTCAGAGCCTCCACCCTATGGCCATTGATGGTCACCCACTGCCTGTATTTCTTAGTGTTCTCAGGCAGCGGGGTCCTAGGGACCATCTCAGAGTCTCCTAAGGAGACAAGGGAAAACACTGTGGGATCCCCCCACCTTGGACACCCAACTCCTCCCCCAGGGCTACACTAGCCAACTGCCGGGGGACTGCACCAGTGGGTGCTGGTTTTCCATGCAAAGGGCAACGAGGATCGTTTGCCTTGTGGCCAGGGGCGCCACACTTGTAACATACCAGTGGTCCCTGGTGAACAGGGGGCCTGTCAGGGCCACTGGCTTCTTCTCAGGGGGAGGCTGGGAACCTTTCCCTTGGTTCCCTTGTGGTCTACTTTGGGGCCCTTTATGGAACTCCCTCTGTTTACCCTTGTCCCCCCACTCTTCTGCTGGGGACCCTGCCCACCCTTGGCGGAGTCTCCCACGTGACCCTTGTGGACCCGGGTACTCACCCAGCGGTCCGCCTCCTCAGCAAGCTGCCTAGGGTTAGTCAGCTTATTATCAATCAGGTGCTGGCGTAGCTCAGGAAAACAATTACTGGACAAGTGCTCCCAGGCAATCAAATCAAAGAGCGCCTGAAAATCATTCGCTTTGCTACCCTTTACCCAACCATCCAAGGCTCTGCAAAAGAAGGTCACATATTCTACCCAGGTACTGCTTTCAATCTTACTACAGTTCCTGAACCTTTGCCTATAAAGCTCAGGGGTCAAACCATACCTAGTCATTAAGGCATCCTTCATGTGGCTGTACGAATTATAGACTTCAGAGGGCAAATCCAACAAGGTATCCCGCCCTTCACTGAGGAACCGTCCCCACAACCCCGCTCCTCAATCCTTCTCAGGGACCCGATGGGAAGACATGGCTACCTCATAGGCTTTGAACCACTGCCCAATGTCATCATTTTTAAAAAACTCCTTCACCACATCTTTGGGAATATACACCCTAGCTTCAACAGGCACAGGCGGTACACTGCCACCAGAGGGAGTAATCTCTAAGCTTTTGGCCTTCAATTCCAACTCCCTCAAAACTTTCTCATGTTCAAACTGCATTTTCTTTTCCTCTAGGGCTAATTTCCTAGTTTTCATTTCGAATTCTAACTGCCCATTCAGCTTGAGCTTGGTCAGCTCCATTTCGTGCATCCTACTCTCTTTCCTGTCCTCCAACTCCTCTGGAGACAGTCCTCTGGCAGAAACACTGCTACCTACTGGGGAAGGTGGTCTTCCAGCCCCTAGACCCACTAGCCCCTCCAGCTGCCCTTCTGCATTCTCAGCCCCCTCCACAGGAGCACTCCTTGATTCGACCCAGGCCCTCAGCGCCTTTTGGAGGTCCTCCTTCCTGGAGAGCCCGGTCATGGACACTTTAAACTTTTTGCAGAATTGCCTGAGCTGCTTGAGGGTGTAGCATTCTAGCCTCTCTTCTTCCCAATCACACTCAACAGAGGCTACTGATGCTGGTTTCTCCATCGTGATTAAACTTGGCAGTTGCAAAAATAGGAAATCCCAGAAAAAATGCTATCAAAGTATGTGGTTGCGTTTTGGTCTGCACTCACTAAGTAGTGTTCACCAATCACTGTACATGAGTCACAAATGCAAGTCCAGAATCCTCACCGCTGACCACCAATGTTAGATTTGGGGGTCTCTAGTTGGCAGAGGTAGGTACCTTTGTCCAAATAGGGACCCTTGAGTCTAGTCAGGGAAAGTAGGTACACTCCCGAAATAACCCCTGCTCACCCTCTTGGTAGCTTGGCACGAGCAGACAGGCTTAGTTCAGAGGCAGTGTGTAAAGCATTTGTGAATACATACAGTAATCAAGTGACAACACTACAAATGGACACCAAACAGGTTATATATTTATAAAAATAGGTATACTTTACATAGATTTATCACAAGACCATAAACGACAAAAATAATCCACAATACTGTCAAGAGTGCTTAGTTCTGATCAAAAAGGCTTAATTCAAGGTTCTGTGCGAGTCGGTAGCCTCCTCCGGCTACGGTGATGTTGAGAACAAACAGAGTCTAACAAATCCAGCTGACCGCGTCGAGACGGGCCAACACAGCGTAGACAGACTCGGTCACAGTACCTTTTACTTGAAGCGGCAGGCACGGGCGTGCGAGCCGGATGGCTGTTCGTCGCGGTCGCGATGCAAAAATGGAAGCGTTGCAGGACGCGTTGTCCCTCGATGCGGTGCAGGCAGCGGCTCGTTGATGTCATCGAGACGGAGTCGGTGAGACCAGGGCCGTGCGTTGCAGGGCGAGACGGTGCTTCGGGGCGGTGCTGGCAGGTTGCGGTGCGGCGACGGAGCCGGATTCAGGAGCTGGCGTCGATCAGTCCGGACAGCGGTGCGAGTCGGGCGGTGCGTCGCAAAGCGTGCGAGCGGTGCCCAACTCCGGTGCGGTCACAGGACTCGAACTGAGCAGCAGTGACCGTGTCGGTCGGACCAGTTCGATTTGGCGTAGCGAAGCGTTGCAGGACGCGTTGTCCCTCGATGCGGTGCAGGCAGCGGCTCGTTGACGGAGTCGGTGAGACCAGGGCCGTGCGGTGCAGGGCGAGACGGTGCTTCGATGCGGTGCTTACAGGACACTGAGTCGGTCGTGAGAGTCGGTCACAGCTCCCTACCTCTGTAGCCACTGAAACAGAGTTTCCAGCAGCAATTCACAAAGGGGGTGAAGTCCAATGGTCCTGGGACTTCGGTCAGGGGGCAAGCTCTCTTCCAAGCCCTTAGAGATCCTTCACAAGTTGATGAAAGTCACAGCAAAGCAAAAGTTCCTTTCTCCTTTCTTTGGCAGTCAGGCAAACCACTGCAGGCCAATCCCCCAAGCAGCACTTCAGGCTTAGGGATAGTCTCTCCTCAGTTTCTTCTTGGTTCCGCTCCTCAGCAAAGGTTTCTTCTTGTTCCCAAAAGTGATCTAATTTTCCTGGGGTCTGGGTGCCCCTCTTATACCCTGATTCTCTTTGTTCTCTGGAGGCAGAGAGGCCTCTGCCTAGCCCAAAACCAGTTCTGGTCAGTCCTGGAGCACTTTGTTTTTCTGACTCCTTCTTTCCTTTCAGCATGTGGGGCAGAGTGCTCAGCCGCCCGGCAGGAGGTGGAGCCAGCATTGTGGAAGGCAGGCACAGCCCTATTCAGACCCAGGTGCAACGCCTCCCTCCACTCTGGATGCAGATCTTTCTATTCAGCCCTGTGCTGACTCACCCTGTCTCCTGTAGCCACCCCCAGCCCCTGTCACTCAATCTCCAGACAAGGAATACACAACCTAGCAGAGGCAGGCTTGGATAGTTAGGCAAGAAAATACCCACTTTCTAAAAGTGGTATTTTCAAACACAGAATGTTAAAACCAACTTCACTAAAAGATGTATTTTATCATCCTGAGTTCAGGCATACTAAACTCGTTTTTCTACCATGTTCCCTGTGTCAGTTCTGACTATAAGGTGTAATAGTCAGTCTGCCCATTCTGGCCTATGGGGAGCAGGTAGCCTTGCAATAGTGAAAAACGAAAATGGCTGTAATTCACTATTAGGACATGCCACACACACCAGGGCATGTCCTACCTTATACTTACAATGCACCCTGACCTAGGGCCTACTTTAGGGGTGACCAACATGCAGTAAAGGGAAGGTTTAGGGACTGGTAAGTGGGTGCACTCACCAAGTCGACATGGCAGCCCTAGGCTGCACACAGGCTCTGCAATGGCAGGCCTGAGACACACTTTACAAGCTGCTTCTGTGGGTGGCACAACCCGTGCTGCAAGCCCACCAGCAGCATTGGATTTACAAGCCCTGGGCACACTCAGTGCACGGTACTAGGGACTGACAAGTAAACCAATCATCCAATCATGGAGTCACTAATACATACATCAATTCACGATAGGGAGCACTTGCACTTTGGCACTGATTAGCAGCGGCAAAGTGCCCATGAGCATCTAGTCCAGCAAAAACATATCGGCAACAGTGGAGGCATTACGAAAAAATGGAAGGGAGACCCACGCCAAGGATGCCAGGTCTAACAGTCGGCCACTGAGCAGGAGGACCGACCCCCTGCCAATATCGCTGCCATTTTTTTTTTCCGGGTTTTTTTTACATTTGGGGGGCGATCGCGCCCCCCCAAGGAAAGTCAATGTTCTTTAATAAAAAATATGCCCCCGGGGGGGGGGGCAACCCATTACCACGAGGGCCGACCCCCCCAAAGACATCCCTAGTGTCTAGTGGGGTTTCCTGGCCGTGGATCGCAGCGCTGCTGCGATCCACGGCCAGGAAGCCCTTCAGGAAGGCCTCGTTTGAAAGGGAGACTCTCCCCTTTCAAACGAGGCCTCCCTGAAAGCTGGGGAGGCCGTTTTCAGCCTGATTTCCCCATTGGAGTCGAGCACGGCCTTACCTGTGGCTGTCCTCGGCTCCAGTGGGGAAATCAGTGACGTCAGAGCGCCTCGCGGTGCGCTGATGTCACATATGGGCGGGAGGGGGGGCGGGGGGAGACGCGGAAAGACTTCTGTGTCTCTCCCAGGGGAAATTTAAAAAAACCCAATCTCCGGTGCTTTGCACCGGAGGTTTAAAGGGGGCCCTCCCTGATGCCATCCATCAATTGTGTGTCTTTAGCTTTCTCCCCCAAAGTGCACCGGGTATGCCCAGACGTGGGTCCCAGGCTCACTCTGCCACTGGATTCAAGCTATCCTGGCTGATGAGAGGTGAAACTATAAAACCGGTACTAGGATGCTTGTTTCCGGTCCAGGGAGGAACTGGCTTGGCAGATCAGGCTGGACTGTTCCCATGAGGCAAAGGGTCAAGACTGATTTGCATATGGCCTGGTCTAAACTGGGGTGGCATGGTGAGCAAAAGAATAACGGATTTAACACAGATCTCTTGAAAGGGAGTGAATGTTTGATTTGTTCTGAATTCCGTCCATCAATTGTGTGTCTTTTGCTTTCTCGCCCTAAGTGTGCCGGGTATGCCAAGTAGTTGTTCCTGGGCTCAATGTGCCACGGGATTCAAGCTATCCTGGCTGATGAGGGGTGAAATCCCGAAACCGGTCCTAGGATGCTTGTTTCTTGTCCAGGGAGGACCTGGCTTGGCAGTTCAGGCTGGACTGTTCCCATGAGGCACAGGATCAAGACTGATTTGAATATGGCCAGGTCTTAACTGTGGTTCCATGGTGAGCAAAAGAATAACAGATTTAACCCAGATCTCTTGAAAGGGAGTAAATGTTTGATTTGTTCTGCATTCTGTCCATCAGTTGTGTGCCTTTTGCTTTCTCGCCCTAAGTGTGGCGGGTATGCCCAGACGTGGGTCCCGGGCTCACTGTTCCACAGGATTCAAGCTATCCTGACTGATGAGGTGGAAACCCTAAAACCGGTCCTGGGATGCTTGTTTCCAGTCGAGGGAGGACCTGGCTTGGCAGTTCGGGCTGGACTGTTCCCATGAGGCACAGGGTCAAGACTGATTTGCATATGGCTGGTCTAAAGATGGGTGGCATGCTGATCAAAAGAATGATGGATTTAACCCAGATCTCTTGACTGGGGTGAATGTTTTGATTTGTTCTACATGCCGTCCATCAATTGTGTGTCTTTAGCTTTCTCGCCCAAAGTATGCCCAGACGTGGGTCCCTGGCTCACTCTGCCACTGGATTCGAGCTATCCTGGCTGACGAGGGGTGAAACTATAAAACCGGTCCTAGGATGCTTGTTTCCTGTTCAGGGAGGACCTGGCTTTGCAGTTTGGGCTGGACTGTTCCCATGAGGCACAGGGTCAAGACTGCTTTGTATATGGCCATGTCTAAACTGGGATTGCATGGTGAGCAAAAGAATGATGGGTTTAACCCACATCTCTTGACTGGGGGTCAATTTTTTGATTTGTTCTGCATTCGGTCCTTCAATTGTGTGTCTTTGGCTTTCTCGCCCTAAATGCGCCTGGTATGCCCATACGTGGGTCCCAGGCTCACTGTGCCACTGGATTCAAGCTATAGTGGCTGATGAGGGGTGAAACCCCGGACCCGGTCCTTTTTTGCTTGTTTCTGGTCTAGGGAGGACTCGGCTTGGCAGTTCGGGCTGGACTGTTCCCATGCGGTAAGGGTGAAGACTGATTTGCATATGGCAAGGTCTAAACTGGGGTGGCATGGTGAGCAAAAGAATAATGGATTTAACCCAGTTCTCTTGACTGGGGGTGAATGTTTGATTTGTTCTGCATTCCTTCCATCAATTTTGTGTCTTTTGCTTTCTCGCCCTAAGTGCGGCGGGTATGCCCAGACGTGGGTCTGGGGTCAATATGCCACTGGATTCAAGCTATCCTGGCTGATGAGCGGTGAAACCCCGAAACTGGTCCTAGGGTGCTTGTTTCCGGTCCACAGAGGACTTGGCTTGGCAGTTCGGGATGGACTGTTCCCATGAGGCACAGGGTCAAGACTAATTTGCATATGGCCAGGTCTAAAATGTGGTGAGATGGTGAGCAAAAGAATGATGGATTTAACCCAGATCTATTGAATGGGGGTGAATGTTTTGATTTGTTCTGCATTCCGTCCATCAATTGTGTTTCTTTTGCTTTCTCGCCCTAAGTGCGCCGGGCATGCCCAGGCGTGGGTCCCGGGCTCACAGTCCCACTGGAATTAAGCTATCCTGGTAGATGAGGGGTGAAACCCTGAAACTGGCCCTAGGATGCTTATTTCCGGTCAGGGAGGGACCTGGCTAGGCAGTTCAGGCTGGACTGTTCCCATGAGGCACAGGGTCAAAACTGATTTGCAAATGGCCAGGTCTAAACAGGGGTGGCATGGTGAGCAAAATAATGATGGATTTATCCCAGATCTTTTGACTAGGGTGAATGTTTTGATTTTTTCTGTATTCCGTCCCTCAATTGTGTGTCTTTTGTTTAAGTTTGACACCATGCTCACCTCATCAATTATTAAAAGTTTTAGGGGAGATTTACTAAGATTTTGCGCCATGTCTGCATCACAAAAGTGACGCAAAACTGTGCAAAATCTTTTTTTCCTAATTAACTTTCCAGTGCTAAACTTGTTTAGCGCTGGAAATAATGTAAAAGTAATGCGAAGCAGCGCATTGTGCTGCTTTGCATTAGTTTGTGCCATGGGGGCGTGCCAAGGGTGGTGCATGGGCGTTCCCATGCAACCACCCAACGTTTTTCATGCTAAACCTAATTTACTAAAAACAGTAGCTAGTGTTTAGCATGAGAAAACAGCACCCTTTTCAACTAGGCGCAAGGAAGGAGAAATGCTTTCATTTCTCCTTTCTTTTCCGACTTTAAATGCATGCTGCACTGTGCAGCATGCATACAAAGTGGGAAAAGCTTTCCTTCGTGTCTAGCATAGTATTTTGTACAGGAAGGGTACCCTTACTGTACAAAACCTATGCTACACTCATGCACACCCTAGCGCTACAGCGCTAAGGTGTGTGCATGGCACAGGGCTGCTGAAATCAGCGCCGGCGCATGGGAAAGGGGAGGAGAGAGCCATATCTTTGCAGATATGGCGCTCCCCTGCTCCCTCCCTGTCGCTCAACACGGCGCAGCTTTGCGGGGGGCTGCGTTGCGTGACTTTTTTGTAAATCTCCCCCTTAGTTTCTTCAGAACCCTCAAGACTTCATAACAAGCTTCTCCCGATAGCTTTTGATATTCCAATTTATTATCATGTTCAAGAGGTAGCATAAGTAATCGATGTAAAGTGATACCTTTAATGTTGTGCGTTGTTAATCCAGTTGGAGCTGTTACGACACAAGATAAATGTGATTCTGTAGTCTTGTGTAGATAACTGGTCAAAACTTTAGTTAAGAAACCTTTTCCTGTTCCAGCTTGACCACTAATGTACAAAATAATAGGTTTAAATGATGATCATTGGCATTCCTTTTTTTCATGGAGCAAACCATGTTCTACCTGTTGTTTGACTTGTACGTATATTTCTTTTTGTTCAGTATTTATTTGTTCCTCTAACTTTTCAAACTGAATAATATCCAGCTGTGCTTGCTGCATTGCAGTTTCTACCTCTTTCATGGCTATTGCTGCTTCATTTTCAATAATTGGCTGTTCCAGTGGCTCTTGAGTCAGTGGACCAGAACTTCGACTGGTTTGTGAACTTTTTCTAGCTATTTCAGCTGCAATAGTACCTTCTTGTTCAAGCTCATCATTTAACATTTGTAAGTAAGTTGGAAAAATTGTGCACTGAATGCTGTCTTTAGTTGCATTAAAAGAATCTTCATAGCAGTCAAAATCTCCAAGTAATTCTGTTTCACTGCGCCAAGGCTTGAACTGTTGCAGAAGTGTTAAATAGAACAATTCTCTCTTATCCGCAGTTTCACATCTCAGTTTTCTGTGATTAATAGATTCCCTTTGAAATGTTTCACAAAACGTCCATCACATCCAATAACTGCATATTTCTCTTCTTTTATATTTCTCTAAAATTCTTTTGAAACCTTTCATAAAGACATAGGTTTTCAAGATGTGGACTCATTTTGGGACTGTATCTATCCAACATATTAGTTTTCACAATATCAGTACTGTATTCAATTTTTTGTAAAGATTTCAATACTCTATTTTGTGTGTAGACAAGACCTAGACTTATCCAAATGATTCCTCTTGACTTTGAATATAAACTGGCTGACCTCAAGAGATCCAAACATTCGTAGGATCCAATCTCTCTATGGTAAAGCATTTCCAAGCTGAAACTGTACAATTTCTTGCTAAGAGTCTATTCTGCCGAAATTTCTTCCCACATTTCTTTTATCTCAGACTTTTCAGATTTTGTAATATATCATGTAACATAACGAGCAACAGCAATTGAATTACCTGCAACATACTGAATATCCATGTTTGCATTCCACATTTTCAAAATAACTGGATTGTAGTCATTAATGTACTTTGAAGCTTCTGCTCTTCTTAAGTTGTATGTATTCTGGGGAGATTTTCAAGTAATTGTATATCGTACTCCTGAGAAAAAACTATTTACTCTTCCTTTAGAAATTATTGGACGTGGGAGTCCAAAATGACATTTTGTATAAAATGTTCCTTTACATTTATATTTCCGTCTGCAGTATTTCCCACATCCATGACTATGAAAGCGTAAAACTTGTTGTCGCAAGCTGTTTTCTCCTCCTTCTCTTGGAATGGGACATGTAACTTACTGTTCGATAAAAGACAAACCAGTTTTATCACTATCTGTTCCAAATTTTGATGCATTCTTTATCCATAACAGCATGTGTATATGAGGAGCACCTCTGGCTTGGTACTCTTTTCGCCAAAAGAAATCAGTTACCTCTCCAAGCGGTGGAACACTTTTATTGCAGATAAATTACATCATAGCTTGAAACCTATGGTTAAAATATCTGCAGACATTTACAGGATCCAAACAACAGAGTTCTCCAGCTGTCTTCAGTTCAATGTTTTTCACATTTGAATTTGCTTCTCGAAGGAATTCAAGTAAATCATCCCATGCATATTCAGCAGAGCTAAGTGTATTGATTGGTACCACGTTGGCACGTCATCAAATTAATTAAACGAGATTCTAAATTTTTTTTTTAAAACATATTTTATTGGGATTTTACAGTACCACTTGGGCAATCTCCCGAAATATACCATTATGAAACACAATACTGACAGATGACCAAATATGACAATATCATTGAGTATAATTTGTATATAAAGGAATAAAAATATTACAACAGAGACACTGCAGAGATGCTATGGCCCCCATCCTCCAGAGCCGAAGGCGTGTATAGTACACGCGAGGAACATATTTGAATTGGATAAGACGGTACCTGGAGGACACGACGACCCCGCGGGGACTAGCTATAGCCTCCGCCCAATCATCCGCCCAATCATCGTCAGTGAGCTCTGGAATGTCATATTGCCATGCCTTCCTAGTCTTATGAAGGGTCATGGTGGAGTGTGTAGTCAGTGTTTGATAGATCTGCCGGATTTTATGTGCACCCAAATCGCCCATGAGAAGGCGACCCTCCAAAGGGTGAAACTACGGGAGGTCATCTAAATTTGCAAGCAGTGGGGTAATAGCATGACGTAATTGAAGATACTTGTAAAACTGGTATTTATGAAGGTGAAACTCCTCTTGCAGTTGCGTGAATGATTTTAGGGTAGTGCCTCTAACAATGTCCCCTAAAGTGGAGATGCCAATTTGATCCCACTGGCGGAACCCCTGCAACGCCACCACCTGGCGCATATAGGTACCATGCCACAATGGCGTTGTCTGAGTCAGACATCCATGCCACCCCATGCGCCGAACAGTATATCTCCACAGCTGAATTGTCGTTCTGCTGGCGTGAGGCAGAGGTTCAAGAGACCGCACGCTGTACAGCCACTGAAGGAGGGGAACCCCTTCCATTGCTGCATGTTCAAGAGCAATTGCCGGGTCCGTAGGTGTATTATACCACCAGTCGTTGAAAACCAGTAGGTGAGAGGCCACATAATACGAATACATGTCTGCAGCCGCTATACCTCCGCAGTATGTGGATTGCACACATGTCTGTAACGCCACCCGGATTGCCCCGCCGCCCCATAAGAATTTGTTAAGAATAGCATTTATTTGTGCGAACCAAGACCTTGGTATATGGTATGGGAAGTTTTGAAGTCGATAAAGCACTCTGGGGAGAGAGACCATTTTAAAAATGGCCGAACGCCCATATAACGAGAGAGGCAGAGAGGACCACACAGACGTCTCTCCCCGGAGGCCGGACAGGAGTGGGTTAATATTGCACACCCAAGAGGTCGTAGGGCAGGGGGCATATATATACCCAGATTTGGAAGCCGTCAGTGACGTGTTGGAGCTGAGATGCCCATGTACCTCTGCCCTGTTGTCCGCACACTGGGAATAGCACGAAGGGTTAGTGTGGAGGCCGGTGGTCTGGCCAAAGACACAGAGAATCTGCAAGATTCTAGGACCCGAGATCCAAGGATCCGTCATGAAAAATAAGACGTTGTCTGCGTATAAGGCAATAAGATCCGATTGCGATCTTGGCCATTCAAAACCGCGGAGCACTGGGTCTCGGCGAACCCATACTGCCAGGGGTTCCACCCCCAAAGCAAATAGGAACGGGGACAAGGGACAGCCCTGCCGTGTGCCATGGCTAATGGGAAAGAGGGTAAAACAATGACCAGCAATATGCACTGAGGCCATAGGCTCCGTATATAATAAACGTACGTAGGCCAGGAAGCGTGGGCCGAAATTAACCGCCACCAGAAGCTGGAATAAATACTCCCAGCTCAGGGAGTCAAAAGCCTTATCTATGTCTGCAAGAAGTATCGCTGCAGGGCACCCCAGTTCTGGGGCCAATGCCATGGCATTATGGACCCGGCGAATATTGTGACGCGTGGCTCGGTTCGGCATGAAGCCAGATTGGTCGAGGTGAATCAAATCCTGAATGCAGGTATGCAGTCAGTCTGCAAGGACCTTCCCAAGCAACTTGGATTCAAAGTTGATTAGGGAAATAGGGCGGTATGAAGAGGGGTCCTCCGGCGGGCGATAAAATAAAACTATCTCGGCCTGACGCCAGTCCTGGGGTAGTAGTTGTCGTTCAAGAGCTTCGTGTATGGTGTCCAGTAGGTGCGGGCCCAACGAGGTCATGTGAGAGCGAAGGAATTGAATGGGGAACCCATTAGGGCCCAGGGCTCGGCCAGGTCGCATCACATTGAGTGCCGCCGTCAGTTCATCCACTAATGGGGGCATCTAGTTGATCTCTTAACTGATCCGTTAGTCTCTGGGGGGGAATGTCCCAAAGGAACTCAGCTATGAGGTCCCTGAGAGCTGCTCCCTCCGAGTGTATAATGTGGAGAAATGATGTGCAAATTCCGAGACCACGTCTGCCGGGGATGAGCGAATGATTGGGACTGTGGCCGGGGCGCGCTCAGATTGACAGAGCCTGTGTAACATTTTGCTTGATTTATCCCCCCACTGGTATATCCGATGTTGAGAAACCAACCAGATCTCTTTCGCCTCCTCTATAAGGTGTTGGTGTAGTTGTTGGTGCGTGAGGGAGAGGTTACGCAGGAGGGTCGGGCTGGGATCCTGCGTGTACTGTGTCTCTAGGGGCGCACACTGGGTTTCCAACTCTGTCCGCTGAGCGGCTCGTTTACATTTGTCGTTCGTCCTGTAGCTGATATCTACCCCTCTGATTGTGGCTTTCAAGGCCTCTCAGAGAGTCTCTTTGGATGGAGCGGAGTCTATATTCAGGGTGAGATACTCCTGGAGCGCCGTGTTCAGACACTCCTGATATTCTGGGTCACGAAGATGCCAAGGAGACATTCGCCACTTGAGGGGCGACTTACGGAAGTGCAAGAGGAGTGTTAACGTGACTGGGGAATGATCGGATAGCCCTCTGGGAAGATGGGAGACTTGGGAGAACCTGTGGATATGATTTTGTGGTGTAAACATGTAATCAAGACGAGACGTGGACCTGTGAACCATGGACATATATGTGTAGCCTATCTCTGCGGGGTGGTATTCACGCCATATATCAGCCCACCCCAATGTACTAGCCAGCAATGACAACTTAGAGGCCCCAGTGGGAGGGCATGTGCCTGATCCCCGTCGCCTATCAAGCGGAGACATGGTATCATTCCAATCGCCTCCCAGGAGAGACAGGCCCTCTGGGAGTTCGCTCCACTTACGAGAGATACTCTCCACAAACGGGTTCCCCAAGGGTGGGGGTGCGTATACACTACCTATGTTAAGTGGTTCCCCATAAAGTGTGCCCGACAGGAGGACATATCTACCCCCAGGGTCCACCCAAAGTTTACTATGGATGAAGGGGACACGTCGATGAATGAGGATAGCTGTTCCCCGGAAGCCCCTAGCGAAACCCGCATGATAGACCTGCTGATACCCAAACCTGGCTAGGCAGGGAGTTTTATTACCCATGAGATGGGTCTCCTGCAGGAGAAGAATGTCAGCCCCATATCGTTTAGCTTGACGAAGGACAGCCCCTCGTTTAATTTTATTAAGCAGCTCACAAACGTTCCACTTTACTACAGTAAGGTCGCCCACGGGAGGGTCAATGTGCTGTGTGGCCATGCTGCGACACCGGGTCTAATGATACTGGCCTACCAAACAAAGGCTGGAATGAGCGTCTGCGTGTGAAAGAAAACTGAAAACAACGAAACTGTAAACTCCAGAAACCCCCCCCTCCCAACCCCCCTACCCCCGATACTGCCAAGAACTAGGAGCATCTGTCACGGTAGGAGACACCCCGGAACCCCAACTGGGGATCCCAGAGCTCCCCTGCCAATGGATCCCAACAATCCCACAAAACATTAACATGGGGGTGCAAGTGTCCAGGTCAGGTCAGCCACTCTGTATATCGTCCACCTCTACTTGGTGCAGGGTAGATGGAGTAGTTCCAGCCCATGGACATTTAGATACGAGCAAGAAGGAAGCTTCACAAGCCATGGAGTGGTCAGGATGCCGGCTCAGGGCTGGAGGAGCGCCGGTCGGACCCGGAGCGATGTTGTGTCTTTGATTTCGTCCTGCGCGATCTATTATGCTGTGAGCCCCTAGAGGAGTCGGATTCCAATGGCGGTGGTGAGGGTGGTTTCAAATGAGCTCTTTCATCAGACCAGGCAAAGACTGCTTCAGGCGAATCGAAGAAGTGGGTCTTAGAGTTATACACAATGCGTAGCCTGGCTGGATAAAGCAGCATGTAGGAGATATTAAGATCTCGCAGTCTTCGCTTCGTCGCTGTAAAGGACTGTCTCTGCTGTTGTACTAGTCAGGTGTAATCTGGAAAAACCATTATAGGCCTGGAGTCAAAGATAAGTTTATCCTTGTGTGTCCGAGCAAACTGCAGCACTGCGTCCCTGTCTGCGTAATTGAGCAGCTTGGCGATGACCGGCCTGGGGGTTTCCCCGGGGGGTGGTTTCCGTGTGAGTGCTCGGTGGGCTCTCTTGACCACAAAACACGTGAAGATCATATCAGCAGCGAGCAAGTCTTTGAGCCAGGAAGTGAGCAAGTGGTTCATCGAGTTGCCCTCGCAACCTTCTGGGAAACCAACAAATCGAAGAATATTGCACCTAGCGCGGCCTTCAGCATCTTCAGCCCGGGATGCGAGCTCTTGAGAGAGGACCATTAGTTTATTGACTTGTTGCTGCAGGGTCGTTACATTATCCTCCACAGAGGACACCCGAGTTTCAGCTTCCGTGATGCGGTCAATGGCTTTACGCAGGTCTTGGTGCAGGAAGGAAACGTCGGTGCCAATGACGCCAATCTTGGCCTCAAGTGTCTCCTTAGCATCAGTAATGGCAGCCAAGAGAGCTGAGTTATCCGGTAGTGGGCCAGATGCGGATCCTCGGCTTGCTATCGTAGCGTAGTGGTCTATCGTGCTCTGCTTTGGACCAGACGCGCCCGGTTTGTCTTTCCCCATCGCGTCCTGTAGGTGCGACACCAAAAGTGCGCCTGGGGATACCGTCCAGGATTCTGCGTGGCACTCTGGTGTTGCGATGAGACCAAGGCGCGACTCTGGGGGTTCGCCAGGGAGCGCACCGCGAGCCGGTCCTCACAGAATCCCCCCGCTGCCAAGCCACAAGCTGCACCAGGCCTAGCCCAGCCGCCTCCGCAGCCCACAGCAGTGTGCCAAGCAGGCCCTACTAACTGGACCTAGCTCGCCATACCACCAGCATGCCCCACGCCCCCGGCCGTCCCCGTGCTGCAGAATTGGCTTCTTGAAGCGCTCAGTTGGTCAATGATGGCACGCGGGCCCAGTATCTGCAGGGCACGTTATGGGTCTTGGTGTGTCTACCCCGTCAACTGGCTCGGGGGCAGCGCTCCACACTCCGGCCCTGGCAGTGCAGCTCTGTATCAGCAGCCAAATGGAGTCGATGCGGTCAGAATGTGGCTCATATTCAGCGCACGCCGGCCCCCAAGGCACGTCACAATGCGGCTGGAAACCAAGTCAAGCGGTCATGGTGGTAGGGGCACTGCTGCTGCTATTTTTCATGAAAGGCTTCTGCTGCCCTGGCAGCGCATTTGCTGCAAAATCCGGCAAAGCAGGATGGTCAGCCATGCCACGGCTGGACAACGGACCACTGCATTCTTTTCATTTTTGAAAGATGAACCCTGGGGGATGGCTTGTGGAAAATGAACAATCAATGCCCCTGATGTGTGGGCAGTTTTATCCAATTTTGTAGATGACACTGTTTGTGTATCTCAGAGTTCTGCAGTACTGTGCATGGCAGTCACTGACAGGAAACAAGCCATGTCAACGCCAAAGGTTCTGGCTATTTGTAATGCTTTTCCTTTGATTGCAGAATTTGTGTGCACGGCAGTGTGGCAGGTGAATGTGAGAATGGATCAGTGGTTGAATTGATGAGTGCTCCGTATTCTTCTCGGCCACAAGGGTATTTCACAGTGCGCCCAACTAGCAGATCTATGCGGCACCACTGCACCACGGGACCCGGTGGCGAAGTCCCGGTGCCGAGCCGCAGCGCACCACACCCGGGGAGCGCCCAGTCTTGGAGAGCACTGGAAAGGCCTTGCGAGCCCTGCGGGCCATGCCACCCACCCCCACTGCCAGAGGCCCGGGATGACTACCTCCCCCCTGCCAAGACCGGGGCCCAAGGGAACCCCACGGCCCCACAGCACACTGGAAGGGCCTGCAGAGCCCCCCCACGACCCCGATCATGGCCGGAGGCCGACACAGCCACCCAACAATAAGCCCCGACGGGGAGCAAAAGTCAGCACGACCCCCGCACCCGCCCTATCCCCCCGGCGTCCCAACTCTCGTTACCGATGGGCGCGGTCCACGGCCCTGGACTCGGCTGCACCACCCCAGAGATCTGGTAACAGGCCAACGGCCTCCGGCCCGGCCCACGCGGTGCCCAGCACCGCTCCGGCGTCTTCCTTTAATCCTTCACCGGCGGTCGGATTTTGGTACCGTGCCGGGTACTCCAGGCATAGCAGTCGTCCTTAGGGCTGTGGATGGGCTGCACCAAGGCAGTATGAGCAGGATTCTCGGCGGATTACTGAGGTGGACGCGCAGAGCTGTTTAAGCTGCGTCCGCCATGTTGGCTGACCAAGCCACGCCACGGAGATTCTACATTTTCATCTCTTTGTTGAACTTTGTCCGTGAACTCTTTTGCAGAAACATGTTGAAGATGAACTGCTGTTTTTAATATATGGTTCACTGCATATGAAAGTGCTGACAAATCGCTTTTAAACAGAAGATGAAATATATATGGAATGCACTGCCGAAATCTTGGATCTTCACAATACATTCTTGTTGATCGGTATTCTGAAGCTGGAATCCGTACAGATCGCTCATCAAATTGTCCACCTTCTCTAGTAGGGAATAGCTGTGGAAAACAACAAGCTTCTAAACTTTTTTCCCATACACTCATTGGAGTTCCCTTTGCTTGTTTCATTTGAAATAATTCAATACTATTTCCTAAGATTTCTTTTGAATGCAGAGCATGTATTGTATAAAGTTCATAAATCTCTTCACTCCTGGACTTGCCCACTTTTTCAATTCGGCCACTTGATATTACTGTTTCATCTTCTAAGCATATTACTTCTTCAACAACATTTATGTTCTTATAATAAATATTATTCTGTACCAGGTATAATGTAGCCTTTTTAAGTTTATTAATATCTGCAAACTCTTGCCAGATTTATCAACTCTTTGTTGGTACACCATTTACTAGAAATACTACTGGCTCATTTTCCTCTCTCTCAACACCAACAGTTTCAATATTTTTCTTAAAATCCTAAGGTAAGTACACAGCTCTTCCTTTGAGACCTTTTTGTAAATCTGTTGGTGGCAGCTTACCTGTTTTAGGCTCCATACAAACTATGGCCTGAAATGGGTGTATAGATTGAATAAGAATAGACTCATATACATTTAAATCTGCTAGTTCCTGAGGAATAGAAACCAACTCCAAGTTGGCATGTACTGCTCTACCTGGCATTTTGTTTTCTTCTAATTTGTTATAACAGTACTTACAAATAACTTGTTCAGTAGCCAAGTCAAACTGACTTTCTACAAACAAATAAACTCAAAATTGTTCCCACTTATCATTGTTTTCTTTTTCACTTTTTAAATATAAATCAACATTCCTAGTTTGACTTCTATAGTGAGTACGTTGACAACAAATACAAACTTAGGGGTCCATTACGATGACTGGCGGATGCACCTCCACGATGCTGGCGGTGGGAGAAAACGCTGTTTTCCGCCCGTGAGCTGCGGTGCACCCGCCCGCCATATTACAATGGGCAAATCCAGCTCATTGTCCGTCTGCCGCGGTGCGACGTGGACCGCCATCAAAACGCGCCAACCACCGCGGCGGAGACAACCAATCGAGAGTCACCGCCGTGCGGAATGACGTCCCTCCCGCCGTACAAATTAGGATGCGCAAAACAGCCAGGCACACTGCAGCGGAGAAACCGGCCAATCTGAGCATACGGAAGCACCACAGCGGAGCGCAAATTCGAATCCTGGAGCCAACCGCCATGGACCCGGCACTACACGTCTTCCCGGCGCTGTACATGATACACCTCCAGCAAGCCATGGACCATGGCGGACGCCGCCGCAGGTACGCCACCACACAACTCCGCACACAAACACAACCCACAACTCCATGTCTGATGTAAGGTCCCTTGGTGGGGACAGGAACACAACCACAGGTGTAGCCACACATGTCCTACCTGCCACTAGTCCACCCCTCCACACCCAGGCCACCATGTCCACGATTCTGAAATAATGTCCAGCTCACGTGACCGCAGTGGTGAATCTGCGTTAAAAAATGCACACAATGTAGTAGGCTGGGCCAGCGCAAGGCATGGGCAGTGCACAAAGTACACAGGGTAACACCTCGACACTCCACACACTAGGCCCACCCACACCATGAAGGGACATGCCACGTGATCTTCCTGTGCTCCCACATGCCCAAAAACCAGCCAGGTGAACACACACACTGCACCACACAACAAACAACTAGGGAGACAGCCTTATCAGGTGTGGCTGCAGAGTAACACACAGCGTAGAAGCACTGGGCCAGGGGAAAACACACACCACAACAACATCACACTCATGGCAAGTAAACTGAGTCCAAGCACAAAATAAACACACACAGACAATGAACAAACACTCCAATGGACACACAGCCTGCCAAGTCACACTGACATACCCCACACTGACACACAGCAACAAACACAGACCACATGCCAACAGCAATGGAGGACAACAAATAGGAAACCCAAAGTGAGGTGCACACAAATGGAATGGTAAGGAGCTGAACACCAACAACGTGTACATCACATGCAAGGGAAGGAACACATAACAACAACCCCAGCCCAAAAATCCACACATGGCAGTCACAGTGAGTGAAGTCAAACCACAGGCACCTCACTGCAACAACTCAGGGAGACAGCAAGGCAACCCATGTATAGGCACAGGGATGAAAGGAAGGGTATGAAGTCTAACACTGATCAGCCACACATCTGTATCCAAATACATCACAGGAGTATGTCAGCAGCACAACACACAGGGCCCATTGCAACACTCCATGACTGTCAAACACAAGTATGAACCTTCACAGAACCCCCACACCCATCACACCTGCAGCACACAACACCAGTGACAAACACACAGAAGCTTGCCAATAATATCCAGTCAAGACACTGACAAGCAAACACACCCCCTGGGTGGTATCCACAAACATCACACACACACACAGGTATGGCAGTACCACTGTACGCACAAAAACAACAGTCAAACACAGAACACAATCAAAACACACACAGAACTACTACAATAACAGACAAGACCTGTGCAGCTAAACAGTGCAAAATCAATGGGAGCACAGACACAACAGGAGTACAAAACCACATCAGTCATGATAAATGCACAGACAACATACCACAACACATATAAGAAGTGCATCTACTAAAAACAATAATGGAGAACAAAAGGCAAAAATGGACCTACAATGACACATAGACAGACATACCACACCACCCATCAACTCAAAATGGTGTCATAGTGTACCACATGTCTGCACATGCACAACAATGACAAGAGACACATCAAATATGAGAGGAGAAAACACCAAGGATGCACAAAAAACAAGCACAGGAACCACAACAGACCTCAGTCCATGTGACAGACACACAAGTAAGGCACACCACAATGGCAACACACATCTGAATCAAACACAACAACAACACACACACTGACAGGCAAATAGAACACCACACACAGAGCATCTGTCAACTGCATGACACAACACAACACAAACACTGCACACAGCCACATCAGCCCCAACACATGCACAGACAAAGATATCAACATGTAACAACAGCTAAACATCAGGGGGTGCACAACAGGCAAGGACAAGGCAACAAACACTCACAGCACTGCATGCACACCAAGCAGTGTGTGCACAACACACATACCAGTCACAAACAGAGATGAATGACACACCATGAACACACACAACAACAATCTAAACATCACACACACAACAACACACCCAGGAAGTCAATCAGTCCACAGCAAACATACCTACTTCCAAGCCAACACACACAGATGCACAAGTCTGGGACACAAAAGTTGAAACAACATGATCAGAGGAAACAAGACATTGGCAATGTTGAAGTGGCAAATAGAGCATGTGTCACAGTAAACCATACCCACACAGTAACCCTTTATTTAGCAAGGACACTGACAAGGCAGACAACAGGAGTAAATTTCTTTTTATTTACATTTCACACAGTTATGCAGCACAAATTAGACAAGAGCAAGGCCAGTGGCCAGGACACAGTGCAGGTGAGGCACATGAGAAGCTGCACAGGCAAGGGGCACACAGCAGTGAACAACAAGGCCAAGGGCCAGTGAAAAGTGCAGAGTGAGTACATGACATCCAGCACTGTGAATGTGTGGTACAGTACTCTGCCATGGTCAGCAACACACTATGGGTGTGAAAAATGGGCAGTCTATGGCACCACTGTGGGACAGACATGTGTGTGAGGGGGACTAACACTCAGACTTGTCTGGCAGTATGACTGGGAGGTGGCTGTCTGTCGGGGCCAGTTGGGGTACTGGCTCGGGGAGAGAAAGGCCCAGCTGGGGTCGAGCCATCAGTGTACTGGGAAGCCTGAGGGCTACTAGGTCCAGGTATGGCAGAGCCAGCAGTGGTTTGGAAGCCTGAGGGCTGCTAGGTCCAGGTCTGGTAGAGCAAGCAGTGGTTTGGGAAGCATGAGGGCTGCTAGGTCCAGGTGTGGTAGAGCCAGCAGTGGTTTGGGAAGCCTGAGGGCTGCTAGGTCCAGGTGGGGTGGTGGCACGTGGAGGTGGACTCATGCTTGCACGAGACCCAGTGTGTGTGGGTGAATTTTGAGGGGTGCCCTTCCACTTCTTGGGGATTTGATATGGCTTCCCTGTCCTGGGATTCATGCCAAGTGGGGTGTATACAACAGGCACACTCGTCACAAAAGCTGGATCATGTGCAGATGCTGGTCCCCCCTCTGGGGACGTGCTGGATTCTTTGGGACGCTTGGCCCCGGATTGCCTCTGACCCTGCATCACCTGTTTACCAGGTGTCCCCCCTACAGTGGCCTCCTTTCCCTGCTTCACAGGGCTCTGGATGGGAGTAGATGTTGTGGGTGAACTTGCCTTGGAGGTCTTCTGACCCTTAGCAGGCACCTGTTTGTCACTGCTCACGGAAACTGTGTGCTTGTCTCTGCGAGACACTTTTGGGACAGGTGAGTCCTTGGCTGGGGATGCCCCTGGGGCATGTGAGCATGAGGCCTGCTTCTTGACATCCTTGCCCTGGCTGTGGCCTGAAGGGCTTTTCCCTCTGCGCTCTGGTGTGGGTTTACCTTTCTGTGGGGATGGTGTCTGCGGCCTGGACTGCTTGGGCTGCTGCTGCTGTGTGCTGCGTGTGACGTATATGTCCCTTGATGTCTGGGGTGTGTGCTCACTATCATCAGATGCGTCCACTGGCAGGGTGGTGGGCCTAGGGACTGGAGCTGGACCATGGGATTGGGCAAGTTGAATGGCTGCTGTCACTGCAGAGGACAGAGACTGTACAGTCCGGTGTAGCCCACCCACGTCGGAATGAACGCCCTCCATGAAAGCCACCACCTGTGCCAATTTTTTGTCATGGTCCAGGAAGGCATTGAGGAGAGCTGTCTGACCCACACACAGATGGCGCAAAAGGTCCACAGACTCAGCACTGATGGCAGCAGGGGGGACAGGGGCAGGGGCAGCGGTGCCTGGGATGAGGGACACTCTTCCCTTTTTCGTCGTGCGAACACGGGCAGCAACAGTGGGAGTAGCAGGGAGGGTGGGCACTGAACGCTGTGTGGGGGACGAGGAGGCAGAGTCCCCGTTTCCTTCTGACGAAAACATAGATGCATCACTGCCGTCGTTAGATGGCGTAGAGGTCTGCGTTTCTGGCTGTGACTCCTCTAGAAGACTACGGTCCCCCTCTGATGCGCTGTTGACATCCGTGTCACTATGCAGGTGAGCAGCACTTGTGCCTGATGCCTCACCACTGGTGTCCGTCCCGTGTCCTTCCGTGCCCATGTGAGATGCTGCATGAGAGAGAGAGGGAGAGAGGATCAGTACATTTGCTCAAGTTTACAAATATCTGCAAGGGAAGCATCAGTAATGATGGACAATCATCCATGTTGGACAACACCATGGGCAGTGACATTGTGCAACCTCAATACAAACATCGAAATTACCGTGGCATGATGCAAACTTGACATCATACACCCATGTGATGGACACACAGCCAATTAGCCTGTTGGTGGCTTCCTCTAACCACACACACATATCCCTCTGTGCACACCTAGGGCCCTGAAGGGGTCAAAGATTCTACTCACAACATGTTGCCACGGTCACATCTTGAGCCAGCAGAAGTGTCCAACACAGAGACAGACTCCAACATATCCACACACAATGTCCATGGGCACATGCCATCCACCATGTCGTATCTTGGGGCACAACTACAGTTGCACATTGGTGTTAGATGTGTAGCCAGCACAAATCTGACGTCAGCCAATGCACACATTGATGATGGCACACTCAGACCATGCACTCTGCTGGACCCTGACATGGGATGTCTGTGACAACACCAATAAAGATGATACCAGAAGGCCACAACTACAAATGTGAAGTCAAGGGCCATTACACCAATGACATGGGAAGGTACATGTAGGGGGAATGCATGACAACTGCACCCAACACCGCGGCCACTTACATGCCATTGCATCACACTAGCAACATCACAGTCCTGCACTGGCCCAGGCTTGGAGCACATGCTGCAAAACTACAACCAAAGTCACACTCACAGAATACTCACCACCAGCTTGCTGCTGATGCACCTTCAGACGTGCATCCAGTTCAGGCTGCGTCACAGCTACAATGCGTGCCATCAGTGGTGTCATGCTGCGCCGCGCCAACCTGCCGGCCCGAGGGATCAGCCCCAGTGTCATCTCGGCCACTTTCCTGCTCAGCTTGTGACAGTGGGAGCGCCGTCTGTTTGAGACACCCAGTGCACGCACCTTTGATGCAATGGTCCTCCACACAGCCTTGCGCTGGTTGACTTTGAGCTGCAGACATGGGAGACAAGAGGGGGCAACAATCAGTGTAACCGACCACCATTTCCCAGTGCAGGACCATGACACTGACTCATCCCAAATTCAGCCATTACTTTAGCAGAAACAATAAATCAGCAAAATTCAAACATCATCATGTGGGAACACACACATTAATGCATGCAGGTATGAGGGTGGACACAGTACATGCCCATGTCATGGCCATGCAGGACGCCAGCCGAGAGCTAAATGTGTATGCTGACCACATCTAATGTAATATTCTGGGAATACCAAGACATGCAGGACATCACTACATATGTCACTGTGAATACTCACTGTGCCCAACACTGCGCAGCCCTCAAAGCACTTGCCCTTCAAATGCCACACTTTGTCATGGAGGTCACATTGAGGGACATGACCTCACAAACGCAAACCCTCATCACAAGGCCTGTTGTGTGCAATCTACATCTCTGTAATGGCTCATTGATGGAGACTCAAGAGGAAAAGCACAGATTTTACACTCTGTACATTCAGTGTTGTGTCACTGTCAGATTGGGCAGTGAATGTGCAGGCCATTTGGGGTCACACAGAGGTCCAACGTGGGGCATCTCATCTTTTACATGGAGGGACTATTTCGAAACACAAACAGTGCCAACACATGCGAGTATGTGCACATGCTGGTGGTGATGGAAGGGTCCGGGCACAATGATGTTGGAATGTACTGTGTCATAGGTGAATGACCAACAAGAGTGTCACCCTGGGGGATTGAGGTCCTGAGTATAGTGCAGAACTAGAGATGAGGCACATATTGAGTCAGAAACAATGCCCTCACTACCCTCTGGACAACAACACTAGCTAAGGCCACAGATGGGCTTGTGAAGGACATCGGGGACACACACAGACATTCAGACTGGCAATCACTGTCCTGACTCGTGAAATGAAAAGGTGCAGCCTCACTGTATTTCTGACAAGACATTATACTTCCCTCACATCTGGATGTGCAAGCAGGGAAACGTGTTGAATAGGCTAAACACACCTTCCCCCTGGAAACAGCATGCTAGGCAGTGCATGACCCAACCCCACACTCCCACGCACATACTGCAGCAGATCAACTTCATGTGTGCCCCCCACTGCACTCTCACTCACACTCTGAGATACTCACCACGACATTTGGCGCACCAAAGAGCCTTGGATACTGGTTGAGCACCTCGTCCACCAGGACCTCCAGTTCCTCGGTGGTGAAGGGAGTGGAACGGATCTTATCAGTCCTCGCCATCACTCTGGGCAGGAGACAGCAGCAGCGGCACTTGGTGGTGAGGGGTCTCAGGCAGCAGTCCCTGAAGGCAGCAGCAGGTGAGGGGTCTCAGGCAGCAGTCCCTGAAGGCAGCAGCAGATGAGGGGTCTCAGGCAGCAGTCCCTGAAGGCAGCAGCAGGTGAGGGGTCTCAGGCAGCAGTCCCTGAAGGCAGCAGCAGGTGAGGGGTCTCAGGCAGCAGTCCCTGAAGGCAGCAGCAGGTGAGGGGTCTCAGGCAGCAGGCTCAGTGAGCTGTGGCAATGTGTGGCTCACTCACACACATATATAGCCCCCAGGGCTCGTTTCTGTGGTTCTAAGCTGCTGTAATTGGCGTTCCAGGTCTGCCTCATTCAAATACATCCAATGACCGGCCCCGCGGTGGCGGAGCACGCCTACCGCGATTCTCAAACTTGCATCAGGCTACCGCGATTGCGCTTCCCATTGGCTGGAAGGGCATGCTCCATGGCGGTGACACACCGCAGGGGACAGGCGTGCTGTACCGCGGTGGTGCATCTTTCAAGTGCATCCAATGACCGGCCCCGCGGTTGCGGAGCACGCCTACCGCGATTTTCTAACCTGCATCAGGCTACCGCGATTGCGCTTCCCATTGGCTGGAAGGGCATGCTCCATGGCGGTGACACACCGCTGGTGCCAGGCGGTAGCTACCGCGATTCCGGGCCTGTTGGACTTGGCCCTTTTGGCAGGGTCACCCCTAAACTTTTTGCCTGTCTCCTAGCCTTTTCCCTGTGTAGTGTTGGTGGTTTTAGGCCTCTAGGCACGTTAGCACTGCTGTCCAGTGTAAAGTGCGTGCGTGCTCTGTGTTACATTTAGTGAGATTGGCCTACCCTCCCATAGGAATGCATGGGGGATAAGTGTGTCCATGGTAATTCCTGTTATGAGAGGAGCAGTGTGGTCAAGTCTAGTATGTATGAATTTGTGTGAATAAATGCTGCGCAATGGTGTGCGCAGATTTAGGGTGACTGGTGGAGAAATGCCACTTTTAGAAGTTGGCATTTCTGTGTGCTATGTGTCTGCCTGCCTGATGTGAATTGCAGGTCTGGCTTTGTGAGTGACAGGGGCTGGGAGGTGTGTGTGGCTCCAGGAGGGGCAGGGTGAGTCAGCGCTTGGCTGAATGGGACACCTGGGCTAAGGGTAGTGGGAGAAGTAATGCCCTGACTCTGAATAGGACTGTGCCCAGGCTGTACAATGCTGGCTCCGCCCCCTGTGGTGTGTCTGAGTACCTAGCCCCCACCTGACAAAGGGGAAGAGGAGCTTGGAAAACAAAGTGCTCCTAAACCAGTTGCATCTGGTTTTCCCCCCAGCCCTGTGCCTACAGACAAAGGAAAATGTCCTATAAAAGAAGGGGCTGTGACCCCATGAAAATGTTGTGCTTGTGCTGACTTTGAGGGGACACTCTGCCAGGAGGAACCGCCGCGGGACCCAGCTGCTGCTTCCTGGGGGTCCCTGCGTGCTGGCCTGCCTGGCTGCGCCGTGCTGGGGTCTCCCCAGCACCAAGGACAGTTTTTTTTCCTGCCCTTTTTAGGACTTTATGGCTCCCCAGCGCCTCGTGAGCGCTATATTCTAATTTCCCTGGAGGAGAAGAGAGGAGCTGGCCCTGCTGCAGCGCGAGGCAGCGAGGGAATCCCGGCATGTGGGATTCCCCCTCTGAGTTCCTTATTGAAGTGGGAGCCCACCCCACATTTGTGTGCACTCGAGCGGGTGCCCACCCCGCAGTTTGCCTGCTCTGCGCGGGAGCCTACCCCGCGTTATACATTTTTTGTAAAACAGCGGGTGCTCACCCCGCATGCGGCGCTAGGTGGCGGGTGCCCACCCCGCTTGTGTGTGGTGAAGGCAGGCGGGAGCCCACCCCGCACTGCGCCAAGGAGAGAAGTCACCACGCCGCCCGAGTTGCCGAGTCCTGAGAGCGGGAGCCCACCCCGCATCTGTGGGGAAAGAGATCGCCGCCGAGATTGCAAAGACCCGGAAGTCAGGCGTTGCCTCTGCCTGGTTGTAGGAGGGGCCTTGCGGAAGAGTTGAGGGAAGAAGTCGGCATCTGCCAAGCAGGGCTCCCGTGTCCCGGTGAGAGCCCTGCATGTGGCGAGTACTTGGCCAGGAGGGAGGACGGGAGCCTACCCCGCCTCCCAGGGAGTCCCGAGCTGAGGGAAGGAGCCGGCAAGTCTGCATGGGGCTCTCGTGAGCTGAGAGAGCCCCACATGTACGGAGCCTCGCAGGCTCCTTGCTGAAGTCCCGGTCCCAGGAGAGGGACCGGGTGAGGAGCAGAGAGGTCCCGTGGAAGTCCGGAGGAGCAGTCAAAACCCCGGTGAGTGGGGCTGAGGCCGTTCTTTTCTTTTTGTTGTAGGTGCTCGGGGCACCAGGGCAGTGGCTGAGTATCCTGAGCGGACCCGCCGGAGAGCGGGCCACTCAAACGTGGGGGTGAAAATTGGCTACAAGAGCCCCAGACCAGGGCTCCAGAGCCCGCGGCTCACTTTCTCACCACAGCTGCACCGCCGTAGCGGGCAGCTGCAATGTTTGGGCACATTTGAGTTTTAGAGTCCCAGTGGGGGACTCGGGGCACAGTGGTGCCAGTGCCATTTTTCCGTTGGGGGCATTTTTGTTGGTAAGAAGGGGGGAGACGCTCCCCGTGCCCCAGCGCATTGCGCACAGTGTTTTCGCTGCCAGTGATGTTCCCAGCTGCCCAGCAATTAGTGGGCAGCTGCTACGTTTAGGCCAGGGCGCATTGAGGAGTCCCAGGAGGCACATTGGTGCCCGCGCATTGCGCACTTTTGCTTTGGCTGCAGTGGCAGCTTAGCGCCCTGACATTCTGGACAGAGGGCATTTGAGCCCTAGAGAAGGCCAGTTGGCCAGGGGGGTCAGTGCCTTAAGGATGTTAGGAAATGTGATTCTCTACTGTGATTCATGCCTCTAAATGTGTTTGGGGATGAGATTATGTGCATAATGTGTTTATGCTGGTGAGGTTATTTCCTACTGCGAGTATCCCCCTAATGTGATTTATTGCCTAATGTCAGGTTATGATGTTTTGGGGGTAGTGCCAATTTGCGTAATGTGTTTATGCTAATGAGGTTTGGGCCTAATGTGGGTTTATGTCTAATGCTAATAGGATAATGCTTAGGTCATTATGGTACCAGTAGTTACTGGTTGTGTTTTATATTTGCATTTACTTACCTGATCTGATGGTTCTGACCATGGCCCGATTGGCCTGGTCCTGTATATAATTCCCCTGTGAATATTGCCCGTGCCAGTTGGCACAGTGTAAATGTGTGATTATGTTTCTAATGTGTTTATGATAATACAAAGGCTATTTTTTATATAACCTTGTGTGGAGTTCCTTTTGTGGTGTGCCTAGTTTGTTGCTGCTGTGTGTGTGTGTTGCGCAAACGCTTTACACATTGCCTCCGGGATAGGCCTGACTGCTCGTGCCAAGCTACCAAGGGGGTGAGCAGGGGTTATCTTGGGTGTGTAACTCCCTCGCCCTGACTAGAGTGGTGGTCTCTGCCTGGCTTTGGTGCAAGCCTTAGCTAACCAGAGATCCCATTTCTAACAGGGCCCATGCATTGCTATGAGTGACCGGGATCTGGGTGTCGGAGCATGCCATCCACCATTACCCATGTGTATATGCCTATCAATCCCGCTATTGTGTCTTGGGCCATGGCGGTGACACACCGCTGGTGCCAGGCAGTAGCTACCGCGATTCCGGGCCCATGCATTGCTATGAGTGACCGGGATCTGGGTGTCGGAGCATGCCATCCGCCATTAGCCATGTGTATATGCCTATCAATCCCGCTATGGTGTCTTGGGCCATGGCGGTGACACACCGCTGGTGCCAGGCGGTAGCTACTGCGAGGGTGCAGCATGACATTGTTGACTATGGGCGTGATAGTGTTGTTTGAGCACGTTTAAGGCAGCAATGGACACATCGTGCTGTGTCAATGTCATGGGTCATATCTGTACTTCGAACAGTGGTCACTTCCAAAATATCATGGCACTTGATGTAACTTAAATGGGCTATAGTTAGTAATGACATCCTAAACTTCATATCTTACACCAAATGCAACACTGAAAGGACTAATGGGGCACATTACTCCTATACAATTTCATATCTGACCCCCAAATCTAGCCCCAATTTCATGTCTCTCACCCCATTTTGGCCCCAATTTCATATCTGACACCAAATAAGTACCCCCAATTTCATATCTGATCCAAATATTTACACACATATTCATATCTCACACAATATGTCACTATACAGTACATGATTGTACAAACATTTCAGCATTATCTTCATTACTCACCAGATATGTCACACTGTTGTCTGTTTGGTATCACCAATTACAGCCTTCATGTAAGGTTATTGTTCGCAGTAGCAAATCCAACAGTATATGTCCACATGGACATGTGTGTGCTCTACACACTCAAGGATGTTAATTACATCACCCGCACACTTGGCATTATGTCACCACCAGTGTAGTAAGGTCCAGGGATCCCAGTCCCGGATAATATTGCCCAATATCAATGTAGATCAGTGTGAAGGGGTTCACTCGAGGCACTGGACCTTTCCAACCTCAAAATTAACACTGTGGGAAATGATTTTGAGTGTAAACCCCTCCTTCCCTTATTTTTTGTTGAAAACCACGAGAAAATCTC
The DNA here is from genome assembly GCA_963921515.1 of Calotriton arnoldi. Lineage (NCBI taxonomy): Eukaryota > Metazoa > Chordata > Amphibia > Caudata > Salamandridae > Calotriton > Calotriton arnoldi. The sequence goes on along the minus strand of CAWUFW010018917.1, from coordinate 45,826 downwards.
GAATCCTTGTTGAAAAAATGTTTTTGATTTTTATTTATTAGTGCTTATTTAAAAGACGCCCTTTATGGGATTTAGTACAGTGATAGCATCCTTGTTTGTCAGAAAACTTTTAACAACGATTTATTGAAGCATCACCAGCCGACACGTGTTTTGCCCATCACGGTCATTTGGACCTGGGCTTTCTCAAGGCTCATAGTTAATGCACAAGTGCATACGACCGGAAGAGGGATTGACCCTGGATGCATACATCTAAACGACTTGAGAGAAATTGTGATATTATAAATGAAAAAATGGAAATGATTATTGTTGAGAATGATGCTTACAAAAACCAGTTTGTGTTGTACTGAAGACCAACGAATGTGTTCACACTTGTGCATTAACTATGAGCCTTGAGAAATCATTTCCCACACTTGGCATTATGTACCTCCTTATTTCTTTGACTTGTATCTATGCCTTTGGGTATGTTTTGTCTCCATATCTGCCAAATGTTATCACCATTACTTATGTCATTGTGTCGGGTATGTGCTCATGTTGTTCTGCCTGTCATATGTGATTTTGTTACATGTATTTTCCACAGCTGTGAGTATGTTGATAGTGGATTTGATGTGTGTGGTGTGTTACGTTGGTACTCACCAAGGACAGGTGCATTGACCTTGTTCACATGAAGATTGTTGGCTTGGTGATGGACTGTAGCCAAAAGTGGTGATGGTGCTCACTGACTGGGAACTTTGATATGGCATCTGTGACCAGTATAAGGTGACCCACAATTCGCTGGACATTGATGTGATGCGTGTGCTTTCATTTGCAGTAATTGTGTGCAGTTTTTGCAGGGTGCACAATTAGGACACGTGTGCAGTGATATTAAACAAACACGGGTGGATAAGCCTGCTATGGCGTAGTAGCCTTTCTGGGGCACAAGCTGTTCCTGCGCAGTGTGGGTGAACTGATGGTGCTGTTGAATCAAGCTAATGATGGCATCCAAGACAGGTGAGATATACCTTGATAGGGCTGGCTGTGACACCCATCAAACTCTGACTTATGTTGTATTGAAGGTACCAGAGGCCAACAAGTGATGCACAGCCAGCATCTTTGTCTGCGGAGGATTGTTGAGAGTCCGCTGTGTTATTCCTGACAGGCTGTGTGGAATGTGGGTCAGGATGCTTTTGATAGTAGTCCTTTAGTACCTGTGTTGTGCGATGACATCCGCTGTTGTTATGTGTATGAGGCTGTTTTGTTTTTGTTATGTACTCAGTATGTTCATGCGCTGACTTGTAGGTATACTGGTGTGGCTTTGTCCTGGTGGTGTTGTAGGTTGTTTTTGTGGTACTGTTGTGTCTCCAAGCAGCTGGAGTATTAGCTCCATGGCAACTGTTGTACTTTAGTTGTGTGTCTGGGCAGTGCTACCTTCATACTGCATGTCATAGTGCAACTTAAGTGCAGATTAACGTTTGTCTACAGTCCTTTTGGGTCACGTACCTTATCCACTTTTTGTGTGCCACATTGACAATCTGTGTGCTTGTTGATGATATTGTGCAGTTGTGTCATTGTGTCTTGATCCACGGCAACACTGAATATGCAGATGCTTTTCATTATTAGTCATTGACTGACTTTGAATTGTGATTACCAGCATGTATGGCATGTGTACTGATGACAGTGGATATTAGCACAGGCTTGTGAATATGTATGTGAGTGTCTCTAAACTTGTGTGGATTTGCATTGGCTCACATTCCATGATGAGTCCTTCAGAACTGGACAAATTGTGTAGTTCATGTGTCCCCTGTCATGATTGCACAAGAATGTGTGGCAGGTACAGCAGCCACTTTGAAGCCAGCAGTGTTTCTGTTTCACACATGTCCTGTATCATTCACTGTCAGGGCTGTTTGCACCAGATTTTGATATGTGACTATTAGCATTCACAGAAACAGTTTCCATGTTTGTTGTTCTCACTGTGCGAATACTGAAGAAGTGTAATACAATGTTTTCTCAAGGTGTCACGACTTTTGACTTGCACTGTATGGTGCATTGTGATGCCAGTCAATGTTTGCGCTGTGTCAATCAAAAGCTACTGATTTGTGCACATCTCATGTTCTGTTGCAATGACGTGTCCCCTTTCATCTCTCCTAGGAGGCGACCTAATGTGTATCGTCCAGTCACCCTGCTGGCTAGCATTGAGGATGATGACGTGATACGCAGGTTCCGTCTGGACCGCACAAACATCCAAGACCTGTGTGCCATGTTGGATCCACACCTGCGGGCTGGTAGGACATACCCAACAGCATTAACTACTGAATCAAAGGTGATGGCGGCACTGCATTTCCTGGCTAGTGGGTCATTCCAGGAGACAGTGGGCATTGCAGGGGGATGTCTCAGCCCACCTTCAGCATGGTGCTACGGGATTTCCTGTCGGCCATGATGCAGTACAAAGACCAATACATTAGTTTTCCAAGGAGGGCGGCTTTGGCGGATGTGAAGGCGGATTTTTATGCCCTTGGTCACATCCCTAATGTTGTAGGTGCTATTGACTGCACACATGTTGGCCTGATTCCACCACAGGCACGGGAACGCGCTTAGAGGAAGACATTGCCTTATCTGTTTAAACAGTGGAGTGCCTGGGAAAGGGCTCCCTGTAATCTTTGTTGGTAAATCCTTTTGATCGTTTTACATTAATTGTATTATCCATCTCGAGAGCGCCTGGGAAAGGGCTCTCCTGTGTTATTTTATTTTCTATTTTTATCGCTGCTTTTAATAATTGTATACTGTGTTTTTAGAACGCTGGAAAATACAATATCTTCTATATTACTGAAACCCCTCATTGGAGCTTACCTGCCGGTTGGGCTCGGCGTCCCTCCCCGTTCCAGCGCGGATTTTTCCGTTTGTTTGGAGGGAGGTGCCACCCACCGGAAGTTAGATTTATCCACTTCCGCCTTCATTGCCATCGAGGTCAGCATTCTAGGCTACCCCCACTATAAAGGACATGCCCAAACAGACGCGCAGCGGACGCGCGCAGCGGGCGCGCCGCTGGCGCGCCGAAGGCGCGCCTAAGGCAAGCCCGTCTGCGCCCGTCCGCGGTCGACCGGGGCTAGGGGCCACAACCCTGCCCGTCTCTCCACCCACATCAGGAGATATAGCCCCAATTCCCTTTACAAATTAAGAGGAACAACCCCCGCTCTGTGTCACTCTTCCTGGAATTTAGCAGATCCACACACCACCTGCTCGTACTGTGGTTTTCAATTCCATTCTGCACCACTAACCAAAAAAAGCCAGCAAAACATGTACCTTTTGAACTGTAGATCACTTCCTAAACATTCTACGGAAATTCTTTGGTTGTTAGAAGAGCTCAACCCAGATGTCGTATACCTGACAGAGACCTGGCTCAATACTGAGTCAGAACCCGATCTCATTCAGGCCCTTCCCCAAGGGTATCAAATTCTATGTGAAGATCGCAAAGTGGGGAAAGGAGGTGGCCTAGCAGTCATTTATAAAGATTGTTATAAGTGCCGCAGCTTTCCCAATACGATACCAGATTGCGAAAGTCTTTCTTTCGCTATAGACTTCTCCCCCACTAGCACCTTTTCAGGGATACTTATATATCGTCCACCTGGAGCTCTGGGACAATTCCACAACATTCTTCCTTCCATCATAGCTAACCTAGCATGCAGTCCATCCAATTTTACACTACTAGGGGATTTTAACATTCATTTTGACAACACCGCTGACCATATTGCCCTAGAAATGACCACTAGTCTTTTAGCACTACAATTAAAACAACTAGTGCTTACACCGACCCACACCAAAGGTCATTTACTTGACCCTATTTTTAGTAATTGTGCAGATCTCATAGTTGGAACACCCTCCCCCTTCCGTGGACGGACCACTTCTTGATCTCCCTCTCCTGGGTCACTCCTGACCCCCACTATTCTTTCAATACAATCACACGTAGGGAAAGAAACTGGTCAAAACTTCCCCTAGAGGATTGGCTGGCAGCTCTTGAAACCTCCAGACCACCTAATAACCCTGATCCCATTTTAGCCAATGAGGATTATAACAGATGGATCTCTGAATCACTAGACTCTGCACTTCCCATGAAACGCATTGAGCTTAAGCGTAGTACAAAGACTGCCCCCTGGTATTCCCCCGGATTACGGGAAATGAAACGCCAATGCAAAAGATTAGAAAGGAAATGGCGACTAGACTACTCCCCTCCCAGTAAAACTGCATATAGAGAAGCGATAAAGATTTATAAAAATGAAATTAAAACTGCACAATCGATCTTCTTCGAAGAAAAAATTAATGCAGCCGCTTCTAGGCCTAAAGAAATATATCGCATTGCGAAAACCCTCCTTAAGCTCCCTGAAAAACCCCCAAATCCTATTAACGCACAAATTCGCTGCAATAACCTGGCAGAGTTCTTCTCTCAAAAAATACAAACCATCTACACTTCCTTTTCCCCTGTTCAGACTGACCCTCCACTCACTAAATCACTTGAATCAGGGACCCAGTCGCTGGCCACACTAGAATTCTTCCCCCACTTAATTCTATCAAGTTAAAAACTATTATGCATCAGGTCAAATCCGGCTCCCCCAACGACCCGGCACCCCCGCGCACTTTGTTGTCAGTCATTGACAACGTCCTCCCCACGATACTTGACCTGCTTAATGCCTCCCTGTCCTCAGGCACCGTCCCGCTTCCCTGGAAACGGGCTATGGTTAAAGCCCTTCTTAAAAAACCTAATTTAGACCAAGATGACCCTGGCAACTATCGACCAATCTCCTTGTTGCCCTGGTTGAGCAAGATCTTGGAAAAATATGCCAACATGGTGTTGGCAGAGTTCCTTGAGACTAATCATCTGCTCGACCCCTCCCAGACGGGATTCCGTCCCATGCATGGGATCGAAACCGCTCTGGTTGCAGTGACGGAGGAGGCCAGGAAGATTCTGGATCAGGGAGGATCTGCAGCAATTATCCTCCTTGACCTAAGTGCAGCCTTCGACACTGTAAACCACAACATCTTACTTCATCGTCTCACCGGTTTAGGAGTCTCAGGAAAAGCAATCGCCTGGTTTAAATCTTTTCTTTCAGACCGCTCCTTTCAGGTTTTTGAGGGCGACATCACTTCCCCTAGCAAACATCTTGGCTGCGGTGTACCACAGGGCTCTTCCTTAAGCCCTACGCTATTTAACATATACATGAGCCCACTGGCTGAGATAGTCCGTCCGTTCGGAATAAAAATCATTACCTATGCTGACGACACTCGGCTAGTGGTGGCTCTCAATCAGATACACACCGCGAATAACAGCCTGAGGGAGTGCTTAGAGGAAGTGACCAAATGGATGACTTTGTCATGTCTTAAACTAAATGGAGACAAAACTGAGCTGATGCTTTTAGGTAACCCCCTAAACTTACGACCAACTCATTGTGGCCTTCCTGCCTTGGCCCTGCCCCCACGCCAAAGGATACGATAAAAAGCCTGGGAATCTGGTTGGATAAGTCCCTTGACTTTAATTGTCAAGCAGCTAAATTATCAGCCACCTGTTTTGGTCTACTCAGGCTTCTGCGGAAGATCCTCCCCTTGCTGCCTTCTCAAGCGAGACAGATTATGGTCCAGGGACTTATTCTGTCTCGTCTGGATTTCGGGAATGCCCTCTATTTAGGGGCTCCCCAAGCTACCTTACGCAAGCTCCAGATAATTCAGAATTGCGCTGCTCGAACTCTGCTTCAGATTCCTCGTCGACTCTCAGCCAAACCCGGACTGAAGAGCCTTCATTGGCTCCCAGTCAGGGAAAGAATCGAATTTAAAACTCTGTGCATTGTTCACCGAGCTTTCTGGAGAACAGGTGCTGTCATCAATCATTCACTGATCACCCCTTACCATCCAAATAGACAGCTTAGATCAGCTTCCTCTCTCCTCACGACAGTTCCTAGGATCAAGAGAGTCAGATGTGGGGGTCGGTCTTTTTCCTATAACTCGGCTAAACTCTGGAACTCCCTCCCCTTCTATATGCGATCAGAACCCAACCTACTTCTGTTCCGTAAACATCTAAAAACTCTGCTCTTCAATAAAACTGAATAATTCAATGGTCTTTTTATAGGCATTGTCCGTAGCGCTAGGACGCCTGAGGGTAGCTACCGCGCTCAATAAATGGTCTTTTCATTTCATTCATTCAATGGTCTTTTCATTTATAGGAATCATAAACATTCACATTCCATCAATGTGCAGGTGGTGTGCCAGGCCGATATGATCATATCGCATGTCTATGCCAAGTTTCCCGGCTCTGCACATGATTCCTACATCCTGCACAACAGCATTGTGCCCCAGCTGATGGCCAATCTACTTCCGGAGCCGGGCATGGATTGTGGGTGAGTGGGCAGAGTCAAGTTGTGTGCTGTGTGTGCCATGCTGTCCTCTGCCACAGTTGTATTACTTAATCGGTATGTTTTTTTAACACATAGGTGACTCTGCATATCCAACAGACCGTGGTTGCTGAGCCCACTACGCAATCCTAGGACACCGTCTGAAGTCCGCTACAAAAATGCCCATGGTAGAGCACGTCGGGTGGTGGAGCGAACCTTTGGTCTCCTAAAATCGAGATTTCGCTGCCTGGACCGGATCGGAGGGGCACTCATGTACTCACCCAAGAAGGTGTGTCAGATAGTGGTAGCATGCTGCATGCTGCACAACCTGGCCTTACGGAAAGGAATACCCATGATCCTGGACGATGATGACCAGCCGAGGCCACCACCTGCGATACCACAAATGTCCAGTGACGAGGATAGTGGAGAGGAGGAAGGTGTCGACCAGCGTCGGCAGCTCATCAACCGCTACTTCACTTGAAGGTGAGTGACAATGTGCAACTGGTCCATTGTCTGTTGATGTAGTTGTTTGGGTGAAGGTCTATGTGATCTTTGTGAGTGCATCCTGTTGTCGACTCAGTGCTGGCTGCCTATGTGTTGGATACAGGGTAGTTTGGAACAGCTACAGGATGTCTATGTTGGTACTGTTGCACATTGTAATGTGTGCATATTGTTGTACAGTGAGGACATGTGTTGTGTGATGGCTGCGATGCCACCACCTGACTAGTGACTTTTGTTCTGTTGTCTTTTGCTAGGTCCCTTCTGCCCCTCCTTGCCTACAGAGGATCCATGCTCCTGTGACATTGTAACCATGGTAAACATTGCACATACTGTGATAAACATGGAGCAGACTCAAATACATTTGTGCGTTATTGTTGTTTATTTCCAATGGGTATATGTGAGAGGGAAGTGGATATTTACATGAGTGAGAATGGGGAATCAATGAGTTGGCAGTCATGGTAGATGAGACAATCGGGTAGGCACCACATTGATGTGGTGACACTGTCCAACAGACGGATGCCATTACCATGGCAGTGTGGGTAAGGACAGTATACAGAGTCAATGGTTGGGTGAAGAGTGTTGCCATCATGGCTGGCTCTTTGACTGGCGTTTGCCAGGTGCTTTGCCACGGGTGAGTCCCAAGTTTTTCTTTGGACGGCCCCTTCTTCTTTTGGCAGGGGGGGCATCGCCTGCTGGGCCAGTGTTGTCTGAGAGGTCACCCCTCTCCGTGCCCGCAGGGGTGGATGATGAACTGCCATCCTGCGTGGCAACGGGGGGAGGTGGAGGTGTGGTCTGTGGCACTGGCCTGTCCCTCTGTACCACCACTAACTGGCCCATGAGGTCCACGATTTGTCCATACGGTTGTCCATGGACCTCAGCAGACGTTGGAGCTCCAGGGCATCTTCGTGGGCCTGGCCCATATGTGCCTGTGTGCGTTCATAGGCACCCACAACTCTGGTGATGTTAGCCAGGGCTTCGCTCACAGTGTCCTGTGGTGTTGGACTCCCACCTGCCCTGCTATCACTGACCTGTTGCCTCACCACTCTAGCCACACGCCTGCCCTCCACAGTTGATGGTGTGGGCTGGGCATCCTCTGGGGCAGGGCGGGTGTTGCAGGCAACGGTGGTAGTGGTGGTGGTGGTGGTGGTGGCGGCACAGGTCGTTCCAGCAGGGGTCAGCGTTGATATTGTTGCTGATGGGGGGGCAGTGGGGTCATGTGACTGGTTGTGCCCTGTCACACCAGATGGGCCGGCTAGGAGCTCCTCATCCAAAAAATACAGGGACTCCGCATCAGAGTGTCCATGTTCCGGGGGATGAGACTGGCTCTGCAGGTTGAGGTTGTTGTCCTCTGCAGTCAGTTGTTGGTCACCTGTGGAACAGAGGGTACATAGTCGTTGACTTACACATATCTGGCTTGCTGTGTTTGATGTCTCTTATTTGCATGTTATGCAACACACAGTTACGTATTTCATAAGTTGAATGTCTGCACACTGATGTTCGTCATGACATGATGTGGAGGTACATACATCTTTTTCCATGGTGTGACAAGTCATTGGATATCATGCCCCACGTGAAGCTCTTTGTATTGAACTGATAGGTTGTCATCTGACAACTGGCTGCTATGCGACGTGATGTAATGCATCTTTGCTGATTACTCTTCCTGACAAATGTTACATATGCACATGTACTAGACATTGTACCATTGTTATCTCATGCATACCTTTGTAATGTTCCATGCTTGTATTTCATTGCTCAACAGACCATGCCTTTTTATTGTTACTATGGTCCTTCATGCTCAGCACCCATGGAATTTACAGATAGCATTCGGTGCAGTGCATATATGGTCCCTGATTTGCTTACACATGGGTTTAGTTGAGTCACAGTTCTGTTTCTGTCACAGTTACATACGCATCGCTGTCTGCATTCTATCAAATGGAATGTAATTGGGGTGTATTTTGTTGGGATGTGTGGCCTTGTGTTGGCATTAGCTCAATGCTTTTGTTGACGAATGGTGGGGTGCATGCACTGTCTGCTTACCTGTCCAGTTGTCATCTTTTCGGTGGACTTTCTACCACATGGTTCTGGGTGGGGGAGTAGTCCATCCTGCTCAGCTGTGGGACAAGGGGGCCTGGTGGGAGTTGTAGTGCAGGCCTCCCTATTCCAAACACACCTCCCTGGAAAGATGGCTACCTACCTGTTAGGTGAGGGTGAAGAACACAATGGCTGAGACATGCTTCTGGGTGGGAGGGAGTGCTCCATCCTGCTGAGGGATGGGGCAGGGTGTGCCTGGTGGGAGTTGTGGTGCAGGCCTCCCTATTCCAAACACACCTCCCTCGAAAGATGGCTACCTACCAGTTAGGTGAGGGTGTAGCACACAATGACTGCCACATGGTTCTGGGTGGGGGAGTAGTCCATCCTGCTCAGCTGTGGGACAAGGGGGCCTGGTGGGAGTTGTAGTGCAGGCCTCCCTATTCCAAACACACCTCCCTGGAAAGATGGCTACCTACCTGTTAGGTGAGGGTGAAGAACACAATGGCTGAGACATGCTTCTGGGTGGGAGGGAGTGTTCCATCCTGCTGAGGGATGGGGCAGGGTGTGCCTGGTGGGAGTTGTAGTACAGGCCTCCCTATTCCAAACACACCTCCCTGGAAAGATGGCTACCTACCTGTTAGGTGAGGGTGTAGCACACAATGACTGCCACATGGTTCTGGGTGGGGGGAGTAGTCCATCCTGCTCAGCTGTGGGACAAGGGGGCCTGGTGGGAGTTGTAGTGCAGGCCTCCCTATTTCAAACACACCTCCCTGAAAAGATGGCTACCTACCTGTTAGGTGAGGGTGTAGCACACAATGATTGCCACATGGTTCTGGGTGGGGAGAGTAGTCCATCCTGCTCAGCTGTGGGACAAGGGGGCCTGGTGGGAGTTGTAGTGCAGGCCTCCCTATTCCAAACACACATCCCTGGAAAGATGGCTACCTACCTGTTAGGTGAGGGTGAAGAACACAATGGCTGAGACATGCTTCTGGGTGGGAGGGAGTGCTCCATCCTGCTGAGGGATGGGGCAGGGTGTGCCTGGTGGGAGTTGTAGTGCAGGCCTCCCTATTCCAAACACACCTCCCTGGAAAGATGGCTACCTACCTGTTAGGTGAGGGTGTAGCACACAATGACTGCCACATGGTTCTGGGTGGGGGAGTAGTCCATCCTGCTCAGCTGTGGGACAAGGGGGCCTGGTGGGAGTTGTAGTGCAGGCCTCCCTATTCCAAACACACCTCCCTGGAAAGATGGCTACCTACCTGTTAGGTGAGAGTGTAGCACACAATGACTGCCACATGGTTCTGGGTGGGGGGAGTAGTCCATCCTGCTCAGCTGTGGGACAAGGGGACCTGGTGGGAGTTGTGGTGCAGGCCTCCCTATTCCAAACACACCTCCCTGGAAAGATGGCTACATACCTGTTAGGTGAGGGTGAAGAACACAATGGCTGAGACATGCTTCTGGGTGGGAGGGAGTGCTCCATCCTGCTGAGGGATGGGGCAGGGTGTGCCTGGTGGGAGTTGTGGTGCAGGCCTCCCTATTCCAAACACACCTCCCTGGAAAGATGGCTACCTATCTGTTAGGTGAGGGTGTAGCACACAATGACTGCCACATGGTTCTGGGTGGGGGGAGTAGTCCATCCTGCTCAGCTGTGGGACACGGGGGCCTGGTGGGAGTTGTAGTGCAGGCCTCCCTATTCCAAACACACCTCCCTGGAAAGATGGCTACCTACCTGTTAGGTGAGGGTGTAGCACACAATGACTGCCACATGGTTCTGGGTGGGGGGAGTAGTCCATCCTGCTCAGCTGTGGGACAAGGGGGCCTGGTGGGAGTTGTGGTGCAGGCCTCCCTATTCCAAACACACCTCCCTGGAAAGATGGCTACCTACCTGTTAGGTGAGGGTGTAGCACGCAATGACTGCCACATGCTTCTGGGTGGGGGGAGTAGTCCATCCTGCTCAGCTGTGGGACAAGGGAGCCTGGTGGAAGTTGTAATGCAGGCCTCCCTATTCCAAACACACCTCCCTGGAAAGATGGCTACCTACCTGTTAGGTGAGGGTGTAGCACACAATGAGTGCTACATGGTTCTGGGTGGGGGGAGTAGTCCATCCTGCTCAGCTGTGGGACAAGGGGGCCTGGTGGGAGTTGTGGTGCAGGCCTCCCTATTCCAAACACACCTCCCTGGAAAGATGGCTACCTACCTGTTAGGTGAGGGTGTAGCACGCAATGACTGCCACATGGTTCTGGGTGGGGGGAGTAGTCCATCCTGCTCAGCTGTGGGACAAGGGAGCCTGGTGGAAGTTGTAATGCAGGCCTCCCTATTCCAAACACACCTCCCTGGAAAGATGGCTACCTACCTGTTAGGTGAGGGTGTAGCACACAATGAGTGCTACATGGTTCTGGGTGGGGGAGTAGTCCATCCTGCTCAGCTGTGGGACAAGGGGGCCTGGTGGGAGTTGTGGTGCAGGCCTCCCTATTCCAAACCCACCTCCCTGGAAAGATGGCTACCTACCTGTTAGGTGAGGGTGTAGCACGCAATGACTGCCACATGGTTCTGGGTGGGGGAGTAGTCCATCCTGCTCAGCTGTGGGACAAGGGAGCCTGGTGGAAGTTGTAATGCAGGCCTCCCTATTCCAAACACACCTCCCTGGAAAGATGGCTACCTACCTGTTAGGTGAGGGTATAGCACACAATCAGTGCTACATGGTTCTGGGTGGGGGGAGTAGTCCATCCTGCTCAGCTGTGGGACAAGGGGGCCTGGTGGGAGTTGTAGTGCAGGCCTCCCTATTCCAAACACACCTCCCTGGAAAGATGGCTACCTACCTGTTAGGTGAGGGTGAAGAACACAATGGCTGAGACATGCTTCTGGGTGGGAGGGAGTGCTCCATCCTGCTGAGGGATGGGGCAGGGTGTGCCTGGTGGGAGTTGTGGTGCAGGCCTCCCTATTCCAAACACACCTCCCTGGAAAGATGGCTACCTACCTGTTAGGTGAGGGTGAAGAACACAATGGCTGAGACATGATTCTGGGTGGGAGGGAGTGCTCCATCCTGCTGAGGGATGGGGCAGGGTGTGCCTGGTGGGAGTTGGAGTACTGTTTGCCTGGACACATACAACACAGTTGATTTGTCTACCTTTGTGATGTTTGAGGTGGGGTGGATGTTAAATCAGTGTGACCTGTGTGTGTTTTTGGGGTGCAGATGAGTGTACTTGTGCCTCAGGGATGTAGCTTTGTAGTTGTGCAAGACAGTACATGGCAGTTTCATGGTATACATTAGTAGGTACTTACCAGCCTCCACTCCCCCGGGTATTCCTTCCAGACTCTCTGGATGCAGTATCGCAAGCACCTTCTCCTCCCACGCAGAGAATGGTTTTGGTGGAATGGGAGGGCCTCCACCAGTCGCATCAGCCAGCTCACGGTTCTTGGCCCTCTTCTTCTTGACAACACTCTTCAGGTTATGCCACCGCCTCATGATTTCATGCTTGTTGCGGGGCACATTCCCTACTGCATTGAGCTTGTCCACTATCCTTACCCACATGTTTGTTCTTGTGGCTAATGGTGTCTGTTGGACCATGCTACCAAAGAGTTGTGGTTCTACTCTGACTATCTCATCTACCATTACTGTCAACTCAGTGTCAGTGAATTTTGACATTTTCTGTGGTGCCATGGTGTGTGCTGTGCTGATTTTTGGGGTGCAGTTGTGAGGGTGGTGTGGGTGGTGTAGGTGGTGTGTGTGTGTGTGTTGTTGTGCTGGTGAGATGTGTGGTGTTTTGCCTATCCTATGTGCTGCAGGGTTTGGTTCCTTCAGGGCTGGAGTAGTGCAAAGGATTGTGGTCAGGGAAGGGGCTGGTTTTATGCTCAGCTATGTATGTAGGTGTGTCAAGATGGTGTAATGCTGTCAGGTGTGCTGTGTGGGTTGTCCTGTGATTTGTATATTTGAATTTGCCATGGGGGTGTGTCACTAGGTTGTTTCAGGTTATTTTGGGGGCAGGGCTAGTTGCCTGTGTGCATTTGCTGGCCTTATTGTCAGTTTTTTTCCTTGGCCGCCATTTTGTTGGCGGAGCATCCGCAGCGATGGCTATGCTGCAGGCCTTCCGCCGTATCTCACATTTATTACTGTTAGCGACCGCGGCAGACGGAAACAGTGGAACGTACCGCTGTGACATCGGGAATATCATAATATCATTGGCGGTCACTCCGCGTGTCTTGCGGCGGGTTTATGTGTTTCCGCTATGTTACCGACCGTCGCGGTTGGATTTTCACCTTCTCCGCCGTCTACGGGCGGTTTTTCGATGCCTCCTACCGCCGCGGTTGGAATATTTTGGCGGTTGATCCTAATAGGGTCAGCGGTGTTTCCGCGGTACCTGCGGACAGTAATTTTCCGCTACCATGGCGGTTGGATTTTTTTCCGTCCGCCATCGTAATGACCCTCATAGTTTGGTTTTTCAGACGAAACTGTGTTAAACTTTGTAGTTTCTTCTGCAAACTCATCAATACTAATCTCTTTCTCATGTTCTTCAACACCTACACTTATCAAACTCTCACTTTGTCTACCCTCCTCTTCTGAACCAAAAAAACAAAACTGTATCTCACCACAAACTTTCTATACATCTGATACAGATCCATGCAAAAGAGCTGTGTTCATTTCACCTACACATAATGCAGGAGTTTTTACATAGCAGAGTCTCCTTACTAACTTCCGCATTTCAGAGTGGTGTACAGCTAACATTTTTAACTGATGAAAAGTACTTTGGCACCCTTTTCTTGAAAGACAAGTCAGCGAATGACCTTGGAACTTAGTATATTTTCTCATTTTAAAATCCTTGTAACATCTTAATCTTCTGTTTAACACTTTTTTTTGCATATTTTCATAAAAACATTGTAATATATCAATAGACTCCTGTTGAATACTACAAATACTGCTGCAATCCCACTTATATACTGGAGCTTATGTATGCTTTCCTTGAACCTCATCACATATTACTTATTCAACATTCCTAGGAACCATTTTTTTACATTGGAATGGGAGAGCCATCTTTCACCAAATAACATCGACCACTAGTATCAACTGCATGTTCTAATGTGTTCTCTTGAAACTAACTTTCTTCATTAAAGAAAGGCTCAGTATTGGAAGGGTGCTTCCATTCACCTGTAAAAGGTTTACAAAAGTTACTTCTATTATTGAGTCTTTCTTTTGCTTTTCTCCTTCATTAACACCATTGTTTTATCCAATGTTCTCATTCTCTTCAATATTAATATAAATAATTTTCGTTTCAATTCAATAGCACTATCTACTACAGTTTGAATCTGTTGCGTTTTCTTATATGCTGCTGATCTTCTTTTATATTTTTTACATTTTTTTATTACATTTTGAATTACTCTATTTCTAAACATTCTCCTACGTATATCCTTATGCTCTTTTTGCCTTCTTGTAATATGCATTGTTTTCCCATAAAAGACTGTTGTTCAACCATGAAAATTCTTTTTTCTTGTGATTTGTAGTAAGACTTACCTTTTTCTTTTCAACATTTTGACTTTTGTAAATTTCTGTAAAACTGTTTTAAGAAACTGTTTAGTGCTCTTGCCAGAAGAGTTTTTATCTTGTATAACATTTTGCAAGTTTTCTAATTTCCTCTTTTCACTTTTCTTTAAGTAGGACTGTTTTTCTTATTCTCTTCTCTTTTCATGTTTTCTTGCCATCTGCAATTTGTCATCCAAATAAAATAAGTATCTAAAAAAACAAATAACCATTTCATTACTTTCTTACATCAATTAATAATTTTAAATTAAGTACATATTAATATTCATAATAATCAATAAACAGTTGCTTACAATTACATTGCTATTCTCTTCATAACAAATACATATGTAGGATACCTACGTATGCACATTAGGAATGCTCTGAATGGTTGACAGTCTGGGGGAAAACATTTCTAAATTATTGTACACTTTCATTTTCTAAATTTCTGTACAAGACGATGTATACATTACTTTTTGCTCATTATATAGGGAACTCAGCTTTTTTAACTCTATATTATAGTGGTTCTATGTTTGCTACCTAGGCAAATGATCTGACTCTAGCAACTAAATCCTGTAGTAGGACTTCTGTGATACCTACATAGATAATATATCTCTGCTTCTCTGACTGAATGGTGTAGTATGACTGACAAGTTTTTTGCACTTGTATAATAAGCTACCAGGTTTTTACGCTAGCATCCTCAAATGCACAACACATATTACAATACATGTACAAGTAGACATACCTCACTCACAAGAGCACGCACACCTTTAAACTTGACAGAGTGCACTTTCCAATTTAACCAGCCAGCTAAATTTATACGGCCTACTTCGTCTGCACCTTTCTAAAGGTTTATACGAAGTAGCCTAATCAGTAATCCCTCTGCCAACATGTGTTAAACCTCACTTTTCTCTTAAGGCTTCACTATTAACCGACTCTCAGAATGTTCAATCTAGCCAAATATAAAACAGCAACCTTTCCCATGTCTCTGTTCTATGTCTCGCCATGTTTCTGAAGGCAACAATTCTTGTGTCTGTGCCTTTCTCTAGTGACATAATACATAAAAAGAAACCTATTAATAGCAGAATAGCTTTGTTTCACACCAGAAACTCTCTAAATTTGTATAGGAAAACAGGTATGTATTCCTTTCTAGTCATGACACCTACACAGGTTAGACATGTCTGCCTCTATGACCAAATGACGAAGCAGAACTGAGAAGATTTGTGCACCTGTTTGAGCAGCTATCAGGTTTTTAAGCTAACATCCTCAGATGCACAACACGTGCCAGAATATATGTACAAGTAGACACATACCTCACTCACAAGAGCATGCAGATCTTTAAAGTTGACACACTGCACTTCACATTTCAAGCAGATACCTAAATTTATACAGCTGTTAAATTCGGACCGTTGATGCTTACGCAGTGCCCTGTATAAGTTATCATTTGCTGCGCCATTTTCTTTAATTGTACTCCATTTTGCATGGTGATCGAAACTAATCTTCTGCTATTTCTGAGAAATGCCCTTTGCTGAGTTTCGTTTCTGCAATAAAGAACTGTTAGTGTCAGTGCATAGCTTTCCCACTAGATAAAGGCCCTCTCCCACCTGTCTGGTAGTTTGATCGCAGCGCAGGGTGCAACAGCCTTGGACTGTGCTGAGTTGTGTAAGATATGAGAGCAGAAACCTTTTTTTTATTATTTTACGGTCCAGCTGCATCTGCCTGAAAAAATCCACTATGGGCGTGTTCTTAGCCAATCATGAAATGTACATAATGTATCTTTATGCTTGCTGGTCTTCAGTTCCCTCTGTAGCTCTCTCCGGAAATTGTGCAGACGGGGCTCCGCGCTCAGTGTATACAAATAAACAGTTATTGGTGTTTATTCTCTATTGTCTCTCCGACTCTTCATTTGGTACGGAAGGCTGAGAGGTGGTCTGCGGTGACCCGGGTGCCCCTAAACGGGTCACTTCCTTCACAGCCTACTTCAAGTTTACCCTTACAGAGACTCATACGAAGTAGCTTAATCACTAATCCCTCTATCAACATGTGTTAAACCTAACTTTTCTCTTGCAATTTCACTATTCACTGACTCCTCAAAATGTTGGGCCTAGCCAAATATAAAACAGCAACCCTTCCCATGTCACTGTTGTAAGTCTCACCATGTTTACGAAGGCTTCAATGCGTGTGTCTGTGCCTTTTCCTAGTGACATGATACCTAAAAAGAAACTTAGAAATAGTAGAATACCTGTGTTTCACAACGCATGCTCCCTAAATTTGTGTAGAAGAAAGTGTATGTATTCCTTTCTGATCATTATACATGGCATGTGGGTATTGAACAGTTAATTTGACAGGTTCTGTGACACCTACGACCAAATTACGGAGCAGCAGTGAGAAGATTTGTGCACATGTATGACAAGTGTGAGAGGCTGGCTTAGTATATGATGTAAACTTATGTAAGTGGACACCTTGCACTGATCCAGACGACCCTTATGGTGATTTTAGTGGTCTTAGACAACCTTAGAAAGCTCTCTAAGTGGTAGCTGTGGAGAGCAGCCTTCAGGCTTACTCCAGAAGGAGTGAAAGCAGTTTGTTTCACCAGAACATAATCTTATAGGTTTAGATAAAGTGAAAAATAACCACACATTGTATTTATAAAAATATGTATTTATTATAGACACTCACTAACACAGACAGATATCGCCTAGCCAGAGATATACACAATAGACACAACACTTTGCAACAGAAACAGGTGTAGGACCAAATACACAGTGGTCCCCGGGGAGACCAAAGCATATACTAAAATAGTGGTATGCGAACCATGACTCGAGTCAAGACAATAGTCAGAGGACAAAGTAGTGCCGGGGACCCAGGGAACCACCCAGGGTGAGCATCTAGGAGCCCCATGGAGGTTGTGTGCAGAGTAGGAACACAACCACGTTCTCCGTACAAATCAATGTGTAAGTCAAACTTGGTGAGAGGGCTTATCGACCTCAGGGACCTTCAGGAACCTATGTCCTGTGTTGCTGAAATCTTTGGAGTCCGCAGGAGCTCCAGAGCAGCAGACCGGTCAGTTGCGCTTTAGGTGCCTGCGAAGCAGGGGAGTGACTCCTTCACTCCAAGGGAGATTCTTCAGTTGTCTTAAGTGCACCACAGGTCCTGCACAGAGCCTGTATGGAGCAAAGGCACAAACTAAGCTTCGGACAGAAAGGGGGACGAAGTCGAGGTCCAGCGAAGTCCAAGGTGTCCAGACGGTCGAAGGTCAGTGGTTTCTTCTTGTAGAATCTTGTCCAAATAAAATCACCGTACACTTTCACCTTCTCCAGCAGCGACATCTTTCTGAAGTCTCCCATTGAGTTTGATGACGGTTTCCGGCGCCACTTCACACCTATGCACCCGGCATCCCTGGTGCAGGTACCTGGTTCCTAAGGTATCCACAGGTGGGGTGGCTCTCCAACCTCTTGTCTTTCACAGGGTTAGTTCAGGGTCTACTGGGAAGGGTCCTCTTTCTTTAAAATCTAAAGTCTTACAGCCAGGTAAGCCCTTTTGTACCCACGGGAGAGGGTTGGATAGATTCAGGGGACCCTCCTAGGGGAGGGGTAGGACAGAGGGGTGGCTGCACCCATGTCCTTTGTCCAGTTTCGCACAAGAACAGGAGCCAATGGCTCCCAGAACTGGTTTGAGCTAGACTATGCATAGGGACACCAAATGTGGCCCAAGTGCAGACTTTCAGGCACTCTCAGAGTGCACCCACCCAGCCCCAATACATTAAATCCTGTCTGGGAGGTGGTCACACCTTCCCGTGACAGGATGCCTATTGTGCTGCCTTCCTCTGCTCAAGCTTGGCTCAGCAGCAGGAGGGCAGAAATGTGTCTCTGGTCGGTAGCATCCATTTTGTGCTGTCCGGGTCGAGAAGACCAGTGACCCCACGAAGCTCGCTTCAGAAGGGTGGAATCATACCTCCCACACCAGTTACTGGTGTGGCAGTATGATTCCAAGGTGTTTGATACCAAACTCGATATGTTTCTATGCAGCCGTTTTTGAGATAGCATTTACTGCAAGGTTACACATGTACTGTATTTTGTATATGAATTGATTATTCCAAAAGGTGATGAGATTAAATCATAACCATTTGATGGTATAATTTAGCCAAAGGCATTGGTGCCACTTTAATCCTCTCTGTGCAAACTATTTAATATCCACATTTTGCAAACCTAGGTCTTTGTCAATACCTCTGTGTTCAGCATACCTGTTGCTCCAGAAAACATAGATATGTCCTACAATCCATACTTTAAGCATTTTGACGGGATGTGTGTAAGGAATCAAAAGACATCTGTAGACGAGTAAGTAAGATGATAGAATGAGAGGTATCTAAAATGGTAGAAGATGCTGTTTTACAAAAAGCAGAGAAGGGATTGGTTGTTCATAAACATTCTGTACTCAAAAAATAGGATGCATGTTACTTTGCAGAACAAGCATCTTTCTGATTGGTTTTAGAAAAACAATTGAAAGGTACAGTAGATAGGATAAGCTAATATTTTGCAAAAGTCAACAAACCTGCTATTTTCATTTGTAAGCTAGTGTGCTGAATTTGAAACATGATGAACTTGTGACCTGCTGGTACAGTTGAATGTTGCAGAAAGTGTACTATGGAAACGAGGATTAAGCAGAATGGGGAAGTGTTGAAACTGAACTGTGGTTTTAAAATATGAAATGCTAAGTTATATATGAGTGATATGCTACTAAAGTAAGATTTCCCAACTCAGTACTATGTTTAGAAGTGGTTTGTTCTTAAAAAATAATACTCATACTATTGGAACTAGGTTTTTGTACTCTCGTAAGGGTTAGCAGATCCATTGTGATGCTGAACTGTGGGAGCGCAGTGGTGTCGCTACTCCAATAAATTACAGAAGCATATTGGGTACTTTTAGAAGACAGTAATAAAGGTTTAATATGCGTAACCAATAGAAATGAGTTTTAGAATTTAAAAAACTGAAGGGAGCATTTTGATTTGTTACTTAAATTCATTTGTGTGCAGAAAGAGAGGGAAAGTTTGCTGGTTTTACTTTGTTGAGAGTGGTGCATCACATTTATTTTGTGTGAAAGAAAAACTTTTAGGAGTTTCACATATTTTCATATTCTGCAATACTATATAAGAGGTGATTTAGTAATGTGTAAGGTGTGTTATGTATTATGTAGGAGTACATGAGTGTTTGAAATGATATTTTTAACTTTGCAATGCATGATTTGTAAAGCTTGTGAAGCATTAGGCACAATGTGATGTTCGAAATATGTTACCAAATGATTGGAACATGTATTGTAGTCTGTTTTATTGTACTGAAATGAAGTTTGAAAATATGTTGTGCGTACTAACGTGTGCTTCCAGAGTCTGTGATGAAAGTACTAGAAAAAACTGAGGTTTAAAACATGTTGGCAGATGTATTAAACTGTATCCCAGTTTATAAAAGTCTGTGTGCAAAACATCCATTACGACACAGGCTTTACAATGGTACATGTGTTGTAATGGCTTGTATTGTAACAGTATGCATTGTAGTGGAAGATGCATAGTCAAAATCACGCTGTAAAAGTATGCATTGTAATAGTTTGCGTAGTAACATCATATATACTTGAAATAAGTTTCAAAGTATAAGAGTTATAATAGTGACATGAGACAGTTGGTCTTTCAAATTTACCTAAGCCTTAGTTTGTGAGGTGTCGGTGAATAGTGAAGCTGCAAGAAAAAAGAAAGGTTTAAGACATGTTGGGAAAGGGATTAGTGATTAGGCTACTTCGTATGAGTCTCTAGAAAGGTACACTTGAACTAGGCTGTATACATTTAGGTGTCTGCTTGCAATGGGAAGTGCACTCTGTCAATTTTAAAGGTCTGACTGCTCTCGTGACTCAGGTATGTGTCTACTTGTACATGTATTCTGACACGTGCTGAGCATCTGAAGATGCTAGCTTAAAAACTGGTAGCTTCTCATACAGGTGCACAAATCTTCTCAGTTCTGCTCCATCATTTGGTCATAGAGGGAGACAAGTCTAACCTATGTAGGTTTCTCAGAACCCCTCAAATAGACTGTTGAATACCCATGTGCCCTGTATTATGAGCAGAAAGGAATACATATACCTTTTTCTACAGAAACTGAGAGAGCATGCAGTCTGAAACACAGGTATTCTACTATTTCTACGTTTCATTTTATGTGTCATGTCACTAGGAAAAGGCACAGACCCACACATTGAAGTCTTCCGAAACATGGTGAGATTTTAACAGTGACATGGGAAGGGTTGCTGTTTTATATTTGGCTAGGCCCATTATTCTGAGGAGTTGGGGAATAGTGAACCTGCAAGAGAAAAGTGAGGTTTAACACATGTTGGCAGAGGGATTAGTGATTAGGCTACTTCGAATGAGTCTCTAGAAAGGTACACTTGAACTAGGCTGTATATATTTAGGTGTCTGCTTGCAATGGGAAGTGCACTCTGTCAAGTTTAAAGGTCTGCATGCTCTCGTGACTCAGGTATGTGTCTACTTGTACATGCATTCTGACACGTACTGTGCTTCTGAAGATCCTAGCTTAAAAACTGGTAGCTTCTCATACAGGTGCACAAATCTTCTCAGTTCCATTGCATCATTTGGTCAGAGAGGGAGACATGCCTTACCTATGTAGGTGTCACAGAACCCCTACAATAGACTGTTGAATATCCATGTGCCCTGTATTGTGAGCAGAAAGGAATACATACACCTTCTTCTACACTACTTTAGAGAACATGTGGTGTGCAACACAAGTATTCTACTATTTCTCGGTTTCTTTTTATAAATAATGTCACTAGGAAAAGGCAAAGGCAAAGGCAAACGCATTGATGCCTTCAGAAACATGGTGAGTCTTAGAACAGTTGGTGTTTTATATTTGGCTAGGCCCACAATTTTGAGCAGTTGGTGAATAGTGAAGCTGCAAGAGAAAAGTGAAGTTTAACACATGTTGACAGAGGGATTACTGATTAGGCTACTTCGAATGAGTCTCTAGAAAGGTACACTTGAACTAGGCCGCATAAACTTAGGTGTCTGCTTGAAATGTGAAGTGCAATATGTCAACTTTAAAGATCTGCGTGCTGTTGTGAGAGAGGTATTTGTCAACTTGTATATGTATTCTTACACGTCCTGTGCATCTGAGGATGGTAGCTTAAAAACCTTGTAGCTTCTCATTGAGGTGTACAAATCTTCTCACTTCTGCTGCGTCATTTGGTCGCAGAGTCAGACATGTTTCACCTGTGTAGGTGTCACAGAACCCTTTATATAGACTGGTCAATACCGGCGTGCCCTGTATTATGACCAGAATGGAATACATACACCTTCTTCTGTACAAATTTAGAGAACATGCCGTGTAAAACACATGTATTGTACTATTTCTAGATTTGATTTTATGTATTATGTTACTAGAAAAAGGCACACATATATGCATTGTTGCCTTCAGAAACATGGTGAGACTTAGAACAATGGCATGAGAAGGGTTGCTGTTTTAAATTTGGCTAGGCCCAACATTCTGAGCAGTTGGTGAATAGTGAAGCTGCCAGACAAAAGTGATGTTTAACACATGTTGTCAGACGGATTAGTGATTAGGCTACTTCGAATGAGTCTCCAGAAAGGTACACTTGAACTAGGCCGTATAAATGTAGGTGCCTGCTTGAAATGTGAAGTGCAACATGTCAACTTTAGAGATCTGCGTGCTGTTGTGAGAGAGATATTTGTCTACCTGTATATGTATTCTAACATGTCCTGTGCATCTGAGGACGGTAGCTTAAAAATATGGTAGCTTCTTATACAGGTTCACAAATCTTCTCACTTCTGCTTCTCATTTGGTCACAGAGGCAGGCATGTCTCACCTGTGTAGGTGTCACAGAACCCATTTAATAGACTGTTCAATAACCACTTGCCCTGTGTTATAACCACAAAGGAATACATACACCTTCTTCTACACAAACTTAGAGAGCATGTGGTCTAAAACACAGGTATTGTACAATTTCTAGGTTTGTTTTTATGTTTTATGTCACTAGGAAAAGGAACAGACATATACATTGGTTCGTTTGAAACATGGTGAGACTTAAAACAGGGACTTTGGAAGGGTTGCTGTTTTATAGTTGGTAGGCCCAACATTCTGATGTGTTCGTGAATAGTGAAGCTGGAAGAGAAAACTGAGGTTTAACACATGTTGGCAGAGGGATTAGTGATTAGGCTACTTGGTATGAGTCTTTAGAAAGGTATACTTAAACTAGGCTTTATAAATTTAGGTGTCTGCTTGAAATGTGAAGTGCAGTATGTCAGATTTAAAGATATGTGTGCTCTTGTGTTTGAGGTATTTGTCTACTTGTATATGTATTCTGACACGTCCTCTGCATCTCAAGATGGTATCTTAAAAACTTGGTAGCTTGTTGTAGGAAGGTAGGATCCTTCCCATGGTTACCCCTAGTTTTTGCCTGCTGCTATACTGTTTATGACTAGTCTGACTTGGATCTTGCTAATCAGGACCTCAGTCTCTCTGCTTTCTCCCCTAAATTGTTATTGTAAGTCTTTAGGTACATCCCAGATTGGATACTGGGATACCCTTATCAGTCGCTAGTATATGATACTAAGGTGCCCAGGGCATAGGTACCACAGAGGTCCCCCATAGGCTGAAGCATGTATTATGTCACCTATGGGAGACCATTCAAACTATCTCTATAGGCCTGTCATTGCAGCCTGTGTAAGCTGGTGCTAGCACCACTTACGGTGTGGGAGGTATGATTCCAAGCATTGTAAAGGCCCTCCGTTAGGCCCTCAGTGCTCCCGGTACCAGTCTTCTAGACCCGGACAGCACAAAATGGCTGCTTCCAACCAGAGACACGATTATGCCCTCCTGCTTCTGAGCCAAGCTCGAGCAGGGAAAGGCAGGACAATAGGCATCCTGTCACAGGGAGGTGTGACCACATCCCAGACAGGGTTTAGTGTATTGGGTCAGGGTGGGAGCACTTGCCAGTGTCACATAGTCTGCGTGCAGGGCACATTTGGTGTTCTCCATGCATAGTCCAGCTCAAACCAGTTCAGGGAGCCGTTGGCTCCCGCTCTGGCACAAAGCTGGGGCAAAGGACAGGGGAGTATCCTCCCCATTGTCCAACCCCTCCTTAGGGAGGGATCCCTGTATTGTCCCAACCCTTTCCTTAGTGAATTTAAGGGCTTACCTGTGACTGGCTCCCTAGATTCATTGTGGGACATGATACAATTCAGAAACCACTTCAATTTTGACTGTCTGGGCACTCTGGACTTCGCGCTGGGCATCAAGACTGTAACTGGGAAGACTCCCGCTGCTCCTGATCTCTTCGCCCTGCTCGTCTGCTGCATCGTCCATGACTGTGCTCCATACAGGCAAGCTTCCAAGCCCTATGGGCATCCAAGACACCTGAAGGAATCTCCCTTGAAGTGAAGGAGTCACTTCTCTGCTTCTGCTGGCACCGCAACTAAGCTGACCTGTCTGCTGATCCTGGGCTCCTACATACTCAAAAGGCTCAGCAACACAGGTGGTAGTTCCTCACATCCCTCCCAGCCTGCCCTGTCCTCTCACCAAGCTTGAGGCCAGTATCCCTCATCGGAGTCGCAGGGACTGAACCCTGTGCACAGCATTGACTTGCAGTTGCAAAGGCTTGTTGGCTTCCTTCCACCAAGATCTTCGGGCTCCAAATAGCCCCAACCTCAAGCATATCCAGTCACCAAGATCTTTGTCCTCAATACATCACTTGCAACGTGGGCCTGCTTCTTTGGTGAGCTGCTTGAGGTCCTCCTCGACTCCAGTGCCTCCAGCCTGCGGGTCCTCTTTAGTGTCACCCTTGAATTCTTTTGGGCTCCCCTGATTGCTCGGGGCCTGCCCTGACTCCCCTGCTTGTGGTGAGTCTCCTGGACCTTGCTGGACCCAACATTGCACCTTCTTCAACTTTCTCGTTGGTTGCAGTTGCCAAGGCTTGTCGGTGCTCTTGCCGGACACTGACCCCTCAACTCTTGACATCCGATGTGGGACAGCTCATGTATGGCTCCTGGTCTTCCACAGCATCACCTGGTCCACACAGCTGCAGTTCCAAAGTCACGTCAGCTCTCCTGCAACACCCAACATCGGTGGGCATTCGTCTTCCGGGCCTCCTGGTCACTCCTTAGTGACATAGATTCTGTCCCCTCTGCTAGCAGGTTCTTCACATCTTGAATCCACTTTTGGGTTTCACCGTACACTTTCACCTTCTCCAGCAGCGACATCTTTCTGAAGTCTCCCATTGAGTTTGACGACGGTTTCCGGCGCCACTTCACACCTATGCACCCGGCTTCCCTGGTGCAGGTATCCTGGTTCCTAAGGTATCCACAGGTGGGGTGGCTCTCCAACCTCTTGTCTTTCACAGGGTTAGTTCAGGGTCTACTGGGAAGGGTCCTCTTTCTTTAAAATTGCAACCGCGACTTACACATTGATTTGTACGGAGAACGTGGTTGTGTTCCTACTCTGCACACAACCTCCATGGGGCTCCTAGATGCTCACCCTGGGTGGTTCCCTGGGTCCCCGGCACTACTTTGTCCTCTGACTATTGTCTTGACTCGAGTCATGGTTCGCATACCACTATTTTAGTATATGCTTTGGTCTCCCCGGGGACCACTGTGTATTTGGTCCTACACCTGTTTCTGTTGCAAAGTGTTGTGTCTATTGTGTATATCTCTGGCTAGGCGATATCTGTCTGTGTTAGTGAGTGTCTATAATAAATACATATTTTTATAAATACAATGTGTGGTTATTTTTCACTTTATCTAAACCTATAAGATTATGTTCTGGTGAAACAAACTGCTTTCACTCCTTCTGGAGTAAGCCTGAAGGCTGCTCTCCACAGCTACCACTTAGAGAGCTTTCTAAGGTTGTCTAAGACCACTAAAATCACCATAAGGGTCGTCTGGATCAGTGCAAGGTGTCCACTTACATAAGTTTACATCATATACTAAGCCAGCCTCTCACACTTGTCATACATGTGCACAAATCTTCTCACTGCTGCTCCGTAATTTGGTCGTAGGTGTCACAGAACCTGTCAAATTAACTGTTCAATACCCACATGCCATGTATAATGATCAGAAAGGAATACATACACTTTCTTCTACACAAATTTAGGGAGCATGCGTTGTGAAACACAGGTATTCTACTATTTCTAAATTTCTTTTTAGGTATCATGTCACTAGGAAAAGGCACAGACACACGCATTGAAGCCTTCGTAAACATGGTGAGACTTACAACAGTGACATGGGAAGGGTTGCTGTTTTATATTTGGCTAGGCCCAACATTTTGAGGAGTCAGTGAATAGTGAAATTGCAAGAGAAAAGTGAGGTTTAACACATGTTGATAGAGGGATTAGTGATTAAGCTACTTCGTATGAGTCTCTGTAAGGGTAAACTTGAAGTAGGCTGTGAAGGAAGTGACCCGTTTAGGGGCACCCGGGTCACCGCAGACCACCTCTCAGCCTTCCGTACCAAATGAAGAGTCGGAGAGACAATAGAGAATAAACACCAATAACTGTTTATTTGTATACACTGAGCGCGGAGCCCCGTCTGCACAATTTCCGGAGAGAGCTACAGAGGGAACTGAAGACCAGCAAGCATAAAGATACATTATGTACATTTCATGATTGGCTAAGAACACGCCCATAGTGGATTTTTTCAGGCAGATGCAGCTGGACCGTAAAATAATAAAAAAAGGTTTCTGCTCTCATATCTTACACAACTCAGCACAGTCCAAGGCTGTTGCACCCTGCGCTGCGATCAAACTACCAGACAGGTGGGAGAGGGCCTTTATCTAGTGGGAAAGCTATGCACTGACACTAACAGTTCTTTATTGCAGAAACGAAACTCAGCAAAGGGCATTTCTCAGAAATAGCAGAAGATTAGTTTCGATCACCATGCAAAATGGAGTACAATTAAAGAAAATGGCGCAGCAAATGATAACTTATACAGGGCACTGCGTAAGCATCAACGGTCCGAATTTAACAGCTGTATAAATGTAGGTATCTGCTTGAAATGTGAAGTGCAGTGTGTCAACTTTAAAGATCTGCATGCTCTTGTGAGTGAGGTATGTGTCTACTTGTACATATATTCTGGCACGTGTTGTGCATCTGAGGATGTTAGCTTAAAAACCTGATAGCTGCTCAAACAGGTGCACAAATCTTCTCAGTTCTGCTTCGTCATTTGGTCATAGAGGCAGACATGTCTAACCTGTGTAGGTGTCATGACTAGAAAGGAATACATACCTGTTTTCCTATACAAATTTAGAGAGTTTCTGGTGTGAAACACAGCTATTCTGCTATTAATAGGTTTCTTTTTATGTATTATGTCACTAGAGAAAGGCACAGACACAAGAATTGTTGCCTTCAGAAACATGGCGAGACATAGAACAGAGAGATGGGAAAGGTTGCTGTTTTATATTTGGCTAGATTGAACATTCTGAGAGTCGGTTAATAGTGAAGCCTTAAGAGAAAAGTGAGGTTTAACACATGTTGGCAGAGGGATTACTGATTAGGCTACTTCGTATAAACCTTTAGAAAGGTGCAGACGAAGTAGGCCGTATAAATTTAGCTGGCTGGTTAAATTGGAAAGTGCACTCTGTCAAGTTTAAAGGTGTGCGTGCTCTTGTGAGTGAGGTATGTCTACTTGTACATGTATTGTAATATGTGTTGTGCATTTGAGGATGCTAGCGTAAAAACCTGGTAGCTTATTATACAAGTGCAAAAAACTTGTCAGTCATACTACACCATTCAGTCAGAGAAGCAGAGATATATTATCTATGTAGGTATCACAGAAGTCCTACTACAGGATTTAGTTGCTAGAGTCAGATCATTTGCCTAGGTAGCAAACATAGAACCACTATAATATAGAGTTAAAAAAGCTGAGTTCCCTATATAATGAGCAAAAAGTAATGTATACATCGTCTTGTACAGAAATTTAGAAAATGAAAGTGTACAATAATTTAGAAATGTTTTCCCCCAGACTGTCAACCATTCAGAGCATTCCTAATGTGCATACGTAGGTATCCTACATATGTATTTGTTATGAAGAGAATAGCAATGTAATTGTAAGCAACTGTTTATTGATTATTATGAATATTAATATGTACTTAATTTAAAATTATTAATTGATGTAAGAAAGTAATGAAATGGTTATTTGTTTTTTAGATACTTATTTTATTTGGATGACAAATTGCAGATGGCAAGAAAACATGAAAAGAGAAGAGAATAAGAAAAACAGTCCTACTTAAAGAAAAGTGAAAAGAGGAAATTAGAAAACTTGCAAAATGTTATACAAGATAAAAACTCTTCTGGCAAGAGCACTAAACAGTTTCTTAAAACAGTTTTACAGAAATTTACAAAAGTCAAAATGTTGAAAAGAAAAAGGTAAGTCTTACTACAAATCACAAGAAAAAAAGAATTTTCATGGTTGAACAACAGTCTTTTATGGGAAAACAATGCATATTACAAGAAGGCAAAAAGAGCATAAGGATATACGTAGGAGAATGTTTAGAAATAGAGTAATTCAAAATGTAATAAAAAAATGTAAAAAATATAAAAGAAGATCAGCAGCATATAAGAAAACGCAACAGATTCAAACTGTAGTAGATAGTGCTATTGAATTGAAACGAAAATTATTTATATTAATATTGAAGAGAATGAGAACATTGGATAAAACAATGGTGTTAATGAAGGAGAAAAGCAAAAGAAAGACTCAATAATAGAAGTAACTTTTGTAAACCTTTTACAGGTGAATGGAAGCACACTTCCAATACTGAGCCTTTCTTTAATGAAGAAAGTTAGTTTCAAGAGAACACATTAGAACATGCAGTTGATACTAGTGGTCGATGTTATTTGGTGAAAGATGGCTCTCCTATTCCAATGTAAAAAAATGGTTCCTAGGAATGTTGAATAAGTAATATGTGATGAGGTTCAAGGAAAGCATACATAAGCTCCAGTATATAAGTGGGATTGCAGCAGTATTTGTAGTATTCAACAGGAGTCTATTGATATATTACAATGTTTTTATGAAAATATGCAAAAAAAAGTGTTAAACAGAAGATTAAGATGTTACAAGGATTTTAAAATGAGAAAATATACTAAGTTCCAAGGTCATTCGCTGACTTGTCTTTCAAGAAAAGGGTGCCAAAGTACTTTTCATCAGTTAAAAATGTTAGCTGTACACCACTCTGAAATGCAAAAGTTAGTAAGGAGACTCTGCTATGTAAAAACTCCTGCATTATGTGTAGGTGAAATGAACACAGCTCTTTTGCATGGATCTGTATCAGATGTATAGAAAGTTTGTGGTGAGATACAGTTTTGTTTTTTTGGTTCAGAAGAGGAGGGTAGACAAAGTGAGAGTTTGATAAGTGTAGGTGTTGAAGAACATGAGAAAGAGATTAGTATTGATGAGTTTGCAGAAGAAACTACAAAGTTTAACACAGTTTCGTCTGAAAAACCAAACTATGAGGGTCTTTACGATGGCGGACGGAAAAAAATCCAACCGCCATGGTAGCGGAAAATTACTGTCCGCAGGTACCGCGGAAACACCGCTGACCCTATTAGGATCAACCGCCAAAATATTCCAACCGCGGCGGTAGGAGGCATCGAAAAACCGCCCGTAGACGGCGGAGAAGGTGAAAATCCAACCGCGACGGTCGGTAACATAGCGGAAACACATAAACCCGCCGCAAGACACGCGGAGTGACCGCCAATGATATTATGATATTCCCGATGTCACAGCGGTACGTTCCACTGTTTCCGTCCGCCGCGGTCGCTAACAGTAATAAATGTGAGATACGGCGGAAGGCCTGCAGCATAGCCATTGCTGCGGATGCTCCGCCAACAAAATGGCGGCCAAGGAAAAAAACTGACAATAAGGCCAGCAAATGCACACAGGCAACTAGCCCTGCCCCCAAAATAACCTGAAACAACCTAGTGACACACTCCCATGGCAAATTCAAATATACAAATCACAGGACAACCCACACAGCACACCTGACAGCATTACACCATCTTGACACACCTACATACATAGCTGAGCATAAAACCAGCCCCTTCCCTGACCACAATCCTTTGCACTACTCCAGCCCTGAAGGAACCAAACCCTGCAGCACATAGGATAGGCAAAACACCACACATCTCACCAGCACAACAACACACACACACACACCACCTACACCACCCACACCACCCTCACAACTGCACCCCAAAACATCAGCACAGCACACACCATGGCACCACAGAAAATGTCAAAATTCACTGACACTGAGTTGACAGTAATGGTAGATGAGATAGTCAGAGTAGAACCACAACTCTTTGGTAGCATGGTCCAACAGACACCATTAGCCACAAGAACAAACATGTGGGTAAGGATAGTGGACAAGGTCAATGCAGTAGGGAATGTGCCCCGCAACAAGCATGAAATCATGAGGCGGTGGCATGACCTGAAGAGTGTTGTCAAGAAGAAGAGGGCCAAGAACCGTGAGCTGGCTGATGCGACTGGTGGAGGCCCTCCCATTCCACCAAAACCATTCTCTGCGTGGGAGGAGAAGGTGCTTGCGATACTGCATCCAGAGAGTCTGGAAGGAATACCCGGGGGAGTGGAGGCTGGTAAGTACCTACAAATGTATACCATGAAACTGCCATGTACTGTCTTGCACAACTACAAAGCTACATCCCTGAGGCACAAGTACACTCATCTGCACCCCAAAAACACACACAGGTCACACTGATTTAACATCCACCCCACCTCAAACATCACAAAGGTAGACAAATCAACTGTGTTGTATGTGTCCAGGCAAACAGTACTCCAACTCCCACCAGGCACACCCTGCCCCATCCCTCAGCAGGATGGAGCACTCCCTCCCACCCAGAATCATGTCTCAGCCATTGTGTTCTTCACCCTCACCTAACAGGTAGGTAGCCATCTTTCCAGGGAAGTGTGTTTGGAATAGGGAGGCCTGCACCACAACTCCCACCAGGCACACCCTGCCCCATCCCTCAGCAGGATGGAGCACTCCCTCCCACCCAGAAGCATTTCTCAGCCATTGTGTTCTTCACCCTCACCTAACAGGTAGGTAGCCATCTTTCCAGGGAGGTGTGTTTGGAATAGGGAGGCCTGCACTACAACTCCCACCAGGCCCCCTTGTCCCACAGCTGAGCAGGATGGACTACTCCCCCACCCAGAACCATGTAGCACTCATTGTGTGCTACACCCTCACCTAACAGGTAGGTAGCCATCTTTCCAGGGAGGTGTGTTTGGAATAGGGAGGCCTGCATTACAACTTCCACCAGGCTCCCTTGTCCCACAGCTGAGCAGGATGGACTACTCCCCCACCCAGAACCATGTGGCAGTCATTGAGTGCTACACCCTCACCTAACAGGTAGGTAGCCATCTTTCCAGGGAGGTGTGTTTGGAATAGGGAGGCCTGCACCACAACTCCCACCAGGCCCCCTTGTCCCACAGCTGAGCAGGATGGACTACTCCTCCCACCCAGAACCATGTAGCACTCATTGTGTGCTACACCCTCACCTAACAGGTAGGTAGCCATCTTTCCAGGGAGGTGTGTTTGGAATAGGGAGGCCTGCATTACAACTTCCACCAGGCTCCCTTGTCCACAGCTGAGCAGGATGGACTACTCCCCCCACCCAGAACCATGTGGCAGTCATTGCGTGCTACACCCTCACCTAACAGGTAGGTAGCCATCTTTCCAGGGAGGTGTGTTTGGAATAGGGAGGCCTGCACCACAACTCCCACCAGGCCCCCTTGTCCCACAGCTGAGCAGGATGGACTACTCCCCCACCCAGAACCATGTGGCAGTCATTGTGTGCTACACCTTCACCTAACAGGTAGGTAGCCATCTTTCCAGGGAGGTGTGTTTGGAATAGGGAGGCCTGCACTACAACTCCCACCAGGCCCCCGTGTCCCACAGCTGAGCAGGATGGACTACTCCCCCCACCCAGAACCATGTGGCAGTCATTGTGTGCTACACCCTCACCTAACAGGTAGGTAGCCATCTTTCCAGGGAGGTGTGTTTGGAATAGGGAGGCCTGCACCACAACTCCCACCAGGCATACCCTGCCCCATCCCTCAGCAGGATGGAGCACTCCCTCCCACCCAGAAGCATGTCTCAGCCATTGTGTTCTTCACCCTCACCTAACAGGTAGGTAGCCATCTTTCCAGGGAGGTGTGTTTGGAATAGGGAGGCCTGCACCACAACTCCCACCAGGTCCCCTTGTCCCACAGCTGAGCAGGATGGACTACTCCCCCCACCCAGAACCATGTGGCAGTCATTGTGTGCTACACTCTCACCTAACAGGTAGGTAGCCATCTTTCCAGGGAGGTGTGTTTGGAATAGGGAGGCCTGCACTACAACTCCCACCAGGCCCCCTTGTCCCACAGCTGAGCAGGATGGACTACTCCCCCTACCCAGAACCATGTGGCAGTCATTGTGTGCTACACCCTCACCTAACAGGTAGGTAGCCATCTTTCCAGGGAGGTGTGTTTGGAATAGGGAGGCCTGCACTACAACTCCCACCAGGCACACCCTGCCCCATCCCTTAGCAGGATGGAGCACTCCCTCCCACCCAGAAGCATGTCTCAGCCATTGTGTTCTTCACCCTCACCTAACAGGTAGGTAGCCATCTTTCCAGGGATGTGTGTTTGGAATAGGGAGGCCTGCACTACAACTCCCACCAGGCCCCCTTGTCCCACAGCTGAGCAGGATGGACTACTCTCCCCACCCAGAACCATGTGGCAATCATTGTGTGCTACACCCTCACCTAACAGGTAGGTAGCCATCTTTTCAGGGAGGTGTGTTTGAAATAGGGAGGCCTGCACTACAACTCCCACCAGGCCCCCTTGTCCCACAGCTGAGCAGGATGGACTACTCCCCCCACCCAGAACCATGTGGCAGTCATTGTGTGCTACACCCTCACCTAACAGGTAGGTAGCCATCTTTCCAGGGAGGTGTGTTTGGAATAGGGAGGCCTGTACTACAACTCCCACCAGGCACACCCTGCCCCATCCCTCAGCAGGATGGAGCACTCCCTCCCACCCAGAAGCATGTCTCAGCCATTGTGTTCTTCACCCTCACCTAACAGGTAGGTAGCCATCTTTCCAGGGAGGTTTGTTTGGAATAGGGAGGCCTGCACTACAACTCCCACCAGGCCCCCTTGTCCCACAGCTGAGCAGGATGGACTACTCCCCCACCCAGAACCATGTGGCAGTCATTGTGTGCTACACCCTCACCTAACTGGTAGGTAGCCATCTTTCGAGGGAGGTGTGTTTGGAATAGGGAGGCCTGCACCACAACTCCCACCAGGCACACCCTGCCCCATCCCTCAGCAGGATGGAGCACTCCCTCCCACCCAGAAGCATGTCTCAGCCATTGTGTTCTTCACCCTCACCTAACAGGTAGGTAGCCATCTTTCCAGGGAGGTGTGTTTGGAATAGGGAGGCCTGCACTACAACTCCCACCAGGCCCCCTTGTCCCACAGCTGAGCAGGATGGACTACTCCCCCCACCCAGAACCATGTGGTAGAAAGTCCACCGAAAAGATGACAACTGGACAGGTAAGCAGTGCATGCACCCCACCATTCGTCAACAAAAGCATTGAGCTAATGCCAACACAAGGCCACACATCCCAACAAAATACACCCCAATTACATTCCATTTGATAGAATGCAGACAGCGATGCGTATGTAACTGTGACAGAAACAGAACTGTGACTCAACTAAACCCATGTGTAAGCAAATCAGGGACCATATATGCACTGCACCGAATGCTATCTGTAAATTCCATGGGTGCTGAGCATGAAGGACCATAGTAACAATAAAAAGGCATGGTCTGTTGAGCAATGAAATACAAGCATGGAACATTACAAAGGTATGCATGAGATAACAATGGTACAATGTCTAGTACATGTGCATATGTAACATTTGTCAGGAAGAGTAATCAGCAAAGATGCATTACATCACGTCGCATAGCAGCCAGTTGTCAGATGACAACCTATCAGTTCAATACAAAGAGCTTCACGTGGGGCATGATATCCAATGACTTGTCACACCATGGAAAAAGATGTATGTACCTCCACATCATGTCATGACGAACATCAGTGTGCAGACATTCAACTTATGAAATACGTAACTGTGTGTTGCATAACATGCAAATAAGAGACATCAAACACAGCAAGCAAGATGTGTGTAAGTCAACGACTATGTACCCTCTGTTCCACAGGTGACCAACAACTGACTGCAGAGGACAACAACCTCAACCTGCAGAGCCAGTCTCATCCCCCGGAACATGGACACTCTGATGCGGAGTCCCTGTATTTTTTGGATGAGGAGCTCCTAGCCGGCCCATCTGGTGTGACAGGGCACAACCAGTCACATGACCCCACTGCCCCCCATCAGCAACAATATCAACGCTGACCCCTGCTGGAACGACCTGTGCCGCCACCACCACCACCACCACCACTACCACCGTTGCCTGCAACACCCGCCCTGCCCCAGAGGATGCCCAGCCCACACCATCAACTGTGGAGGGCAGGCGTGTGGCTAGAGTGGTGAGGCAACAGGTCAGTGATAGCAGGGCAGGTGGGAGTCCAACACCACAGGACACTGTGACCGAAGCCCTGGCTAACATCACCAGAGTTGTGGGTGCCTATGAACGCACACAGGCACATATGGGCCAGGCCCACGAAGATGCCCTGGAGCTCCAACGTCTGCTGAGGTCCATGGACAACCGTATGGACAAATCGTGGACCTCATGGGCCAGTTAGTGGTGGTACAGAGGGACAGGCCAGTGCCACAGACCACACCGCCACCTCCCCCCGTTGCCACGCAGGATGGCAGTTCATCATCCACCCCTGCGGGCACGGAGAGGGGTGACCTCTCAGACAACACTGGCCCAGCAGGCGATGCCCCCCCTGCCAAAAGAAGAAGGGGCCGTCCAAAGAAAAACTTGGGACTCACCCGTGGCAAAGCACCTGGCAAACGCCAGTCAAAGAGCCAGCCATGATGGCAACACTCTTCACCCAACCATTGACTCTGTATACTGTCCTTACCCACACTGCCATGGTAATGGCATCCGTCTGTTGGACAGTGTCACCACATCAATGTGGTGCCTACCCGATTGTCTCATCTACCATGACTGCCAACTCATTGATTCCCCATTCTCACTCATGTAAATATCCACTTCCCTCTCACATATACCCATTGGAAATAAACAACAATAACGCACAAATGTATTTGAGTCTGCTCCATGTTTATCACAGTATGTGCAATGTTTACCATGGTTACAATGTCACAGGAGCATGGATCCTCTGTAGGCAAGGAGGGGCAGAAGGGACCTAGCAAAAGACAACAGAACAAAAGTCACTAGTCAGGTGGTGGCATCGCAGCCATCACACAACACATGTCCTCACTGTACAACAATATGCACACATTACAATGTGCAACAGTACCAACATAGACATCCTGTAGCTGTTCCAAACTACCCTGTATCCAACACATAGGCAGCCAGCACTGAGTTGACAACAGGATGCACTCACAAAGATCACATAGACCTTCACCCAAACAACTACATCAACAGACAATGGACCAGTTGCACATTGTCACTCACCTTCAAGTGAAGTAGCGGTTGATGAGCTGCCGACGCTGGTCGACACCTTCCTCCTCTCCACTATCCTCGTCACTGGACATTTGTGGTATCGCAGGTGGTGGCCTCGGCTGGTCATCATCGTCCAGGATCATGGGTATTCCTTTCCGTAAGGCCAGGTTGTGCAGCATGCAGCATGCTACCACTATCTGACACACCTTCCTGGGTGAGTACATGAGTGCCCCTCCGATCCGGTCCAGGCAGCGAAATCTCGATTTTAGGAGACCAAAGGTTCGCTCCACCACCCGACGTGCTCTACCATGGGCATTTTTGTAGCGGACTTCAGACGGTGTCCTAGGATTGCGTAGTGGGCTCAGCAACCACGGTCTGTTGGATATGCAGAGTCACCTATGTGTTAAAAAAACATACCGATTAAGTAATACAACTGTGGCAGAGGACAGCATGGCACACACAGCACACAACTTGACTCTGCCCACTCACCCACAATCCATGCCCGCTCCGGAAGTAGATTGGCCATCAGCTGGGGCACAATGCTGTTGTGCAGGATGTAGGAATCATGTGCAGAGCCGGGAAACTTGGCACAGACATGCGATATGATCATATCGGCCTGGCACACCACCTGCACATTGATGGAATGTGAATGTTTACGATTCCTATAAATGTGTTCCCGTGCCTGTGGTGGAATCAGGCCAACATGTGTGCAGTCAATAGCACCTACAACATTAGGGATGTGCCCAAGGGCATAAAAATCCGCCTTCACATCCACCAAAGCCGCCCTCCTTGGAAAACTAATGTATTGGTCTTTGTACTGCATCATGGCCGACAGGAAAACCCGTAGCACCATGCTGAAGGTGGGCTGAGACATCCCCCCTGCAATGCCCACTGTCTCCTGGAATGACCCACTAGCCAGGAAATGCAGTGCCGCCATCACCTTCGATTCAGTAGTTAATGCTGTTGGGTATGTCCTACCAGCCCGCAGGTGTGGATCCAACATGGCACACAGGTCTTGGATGTTTGTGCGGTCCAGACGGAACCTGCGTATCACGTCATCATCCTCAATGCTAGCCAGCAGGGTGACTGGACGATACACATTAGGTCGCCTCCTAGGAGAGATGAAAGGGGACACGTCATTGCAACAGAACATGAGATGTGCACAAATCAGTAGCTTTTGATTGACACAGCGCAAACATTGACTGGCATCACAATGCACCATACAGTGCAAGTCAAAAGTCGTGACACCTTGAGAAAACATTGTATTACACTTCTTCAGTATTCGCACAGTGAGAACAACAAACATGGAAACTGTTTCTGTGAATGCTAATAGTCACATATCAAAATCTGGTGCAAACAGCCCTGACAGTGAATGATACAGGACATGTGTGAAACAGAAACACTGCTGGCTTCAAAGTGGCTGCTGTACCTGCCACACATTCTTGTGCAATCATGACAGGGGACACATGAACTACACAATTTGTCCAGTTCTGAAGGACTCATCATGGAATGTGAGCCAATGCAAATCCACACAAGTTTAGAGACACTCACATACATATTCACAAGCCTGTGCTAATATCCACTGTCATCAGTACACATGCCATACATGCTGGTAATCACAATTCAAAGTCAGTCAATGACTAATAATGAAAAGCATCTGCATATTCAGTGTTGCCGTGGATCAAGACACAATGACACAACTGCACAATATCATCAACAAGCACACAGATTGTCAATGTGGCACACAAAAAGTGGATAAGGTACGTGACCCAAAAGGACTGTAGACAAACGTTAATCTGCACTTAAGTTGCACTATGACATGCAGTATGAAGGTAGCACTGCCCAGACACACAACTAAAGTACAACAGTTGCCATGGAGCTAATACTCCAGCTGCTTGGAGACACAACAGTGCCACAAAAACAACCTACAACACCACCAGGACAAAGCCACACCAGTATACCTACAAGTCAGCGCATGAACATACTGAGTACATAACAAAAACAAAACAGCCTCATACACATAACAACAGCGGATGTCATCGCACAACACAGGTACTAAAGGACTACTATCAAAAGCATCCTGACCCACATTCCACACAGCCTGTCAGGAATAACACAGCGGACTCTCAACAATCCTCCGCAGACAAAGATGCTGGCTGTGCATCACTTGTTGGCCTCTGGTACCTTCAATACAACATAAGTCAGAGTTTGATGGGTGTCACAGCCAGCCCTATCAAGGTATATCTCACCTGTCTTGGATGCCATCATTAGCTTGATTCAACAGCACCATCAGTTCATCCACACTGCGCAGGAACAGCTTGTGCCCCAGAAAGGCTACTACGCCATAGCAGGCTTATCCACCCGTGTTTGTTTAATATCACTGCACACGTGTCCTAATTGTGCACCCTGCAAAACTGCACACAATTACTGCAAATGAAAGCACACGCATCACATCAATGTCCAGCGAATTGTGGGTCACCTTATACTGGTCACAGATGCCATATCAAAGTTCCCAGTCAGTGAGCACCATCACCACTTTTGGCTACAGTCCATCACCAAGCCAACAATCTTCATGTGAACAAGGTCAATGCACCTGTCCTTGGTGAGTACCAACGTAACACACCACACACATCAAATCCACTATCAACATACTCACAGCTGTGGAAAATACATGTAACAAAATCACATATGACAGGCAGAACAACATGAGCACATACCCGACACAATGACATAAGTAATGGTGATAACATTTGGCAGATATGGAGACAAAACATACCCAAAGGCATAGATACAAGTCAAAGAAATAAGGAGGTACATAATGCCAAGTGTGGGAAATGATTTCTCAAGGCTCATAGTTAATGCACAAGTGTGAACACATTCGTTGGTCTTCAGTACAACACAAACTGGTTTTTGTAAGCATCATTCTCAACAATAATCATTTCCATTTTTTCATTTATAATATCACAATTTCTCTCAAGTCGTTTAGATGTATGCATCCAGGGTCAATCCCTCTTCCGGTCGTATGCACTTGTGCATTAACTATGAGCCTTGAGAAAGCCCAGGTCCAAATGACCGTGATGGGCAAAACACGTGTCGGCTGGTGATGCTTCAATAAATCGTTGTTAAAAGTTTTCTGACAAACAAGGATGCTATCACTGTACTAAATCCCATAAAGGGCGTCTTTTAAATAAGCACTAATAAATAAAAATCAAAAACATTTTTTCAACAAGGATTCGAGATTTTCTCGTGGTTTTCAACAAAAAATAAGGGCAGGAGGGGTTTACACTCAAAATCATTTCCCACAGTGTTAATTTTGAGGTTGGAAAGGTCCAGTGCCTCGAGTGAACCCCTTCACACTGATCTACATTGATATTGGGCAATATTATCCGGGACTGGGATCCCTGGACCTTACTACACTGGTGGTGACATAATGCCAAGTGTGCGGGTGATGTAATTAACATCCTTGAGTGTGTAGAGCACACACATGTCCATGTGGACATATACTGTTGGATTTGCTACTGCGAACAATAACCTTACATGAAGGCTGTAATTGGTGATACCAAACAGACAACAGTGTGACATATCTGGTGAGTAATGAAGATAATGCTGAAATGTTTGTACAATCATGTACTGTATAGTGACATATTGTGTGAGATATGAATATGTGTGTAAATATTTGGATCAAATATGAAATTGGGGGTACTTATTTGGTGTCAGATATGAAATTGGGGCCAAAATGGGGTGAGAGACATGAAATTGGGGCTAGATTTGGGGGTCAGATATGAAATTGTATAGGAGTAATGTGCCCCATTAGTCCTTTCAGTGTTGCATTTGGTGTAAGAAATGAAGTTTAGGATGTCATTACTAACTATAGCCCATTTAAGTTACATCAAGTGCCATGATATTTTGGAAGTGACCACTGTTCGAAGTACAGATATGACCCATGACATTGACACAGCACGATGTGTCCATTGCTGCCTTAAACGTGCTCAAACAACACTATGACGCCCATAGTCAACAATGTCATGCTGCACCCTCGCCGTAGCTACCGCCTGGCACCAGCGGTGTGTCACCGCCATGGCCCAAGACACCATAGCGGGATTGATAGGCATATACACATGGCTAATGGCGGATGGCATGCTCCGACACCCAGATCCCGGTCACTCATAGCAATGCATGGGCCCGGAATCGCGGTAGCTACCGCCTGGCACCAGCGGTGTGTCACTGCCATGGCCCAAGACACCATAGCGGGATTGATAGGCATATACACATGGCTAATGGCGGATGGCATGCTCCAACACCCAGATCCCGGTCACTCATAGCAATGCATGGGCCCGGAATCGCGGTAGCTACTGCCTGGCACCAGCGGTGTGTCTCCGCCATGGCCCAAGACACAATAGCGGGATTGATAGGCATATACACATGGCTAATGGTGGATGGCATGCTCCGACACCCAGATCCCGGTCACTCATAGCAATGCATGGGCCCTGTTAGAAATGGGATCTCTGGTTAGCTAAGGCTTGCACCAAAGCCAGGCAGAGACCACCACTCTAGTCAGGGCGAGGGAGTTACACACCCAAGATAACCCCTGCTCACCCCCTTGGTAACTTGGCACGAGCAGTCAGGCCTATCCCGGAGGCAATGTGTAAAGCGTTTGCGCAACACACACACACAGCAGCAACAAACTAGGCACACCACAAAAGGAACTCCACACAAGGTTATATAAAAAATAGCCTTTGTATTATCATAAACACATTAGAAACATAATCACACATTTACACTGTGCCAACTGGCACGGGCAATATTCACAGGGGAATTATATACAGGACCAGGCCAATCGGGCCATGGTCAGAACCATCAGATCAGGTAAGTAAATGCAAATATAAAACACAACCAGTAACTACTGGTACCATAATGACCTAAGCATTATCCTATTAGCATTAGACATAAACCCACATTAGGCCCAAACCTCATTAGCATAAACACATTACGCAAATTGGCACTACCCCCAAAACATCATAACCTGACATTAGGCAATAAATCACATTAGGGGATACTCGCAGTAGGAAATAACCTCACCAGCATAAACACATTATGCACATAATCTCATCCCCAAACACATTTAGAGGCATGAATCACAGTAGAGAATCACATTTCCTAACATCACTTAAGGCACTGACCCCCCTGGCCAACTGGCCTTCTCTAGGGCTCAAATGCCCTCTGTCCAGAATGTCAGGGCGCTAAGCTGCCACTGCAGCCATAGCAAAAGTGCGCAATGCGCGGGCACCAATGTGCCTCCTGGGACTCCTCAATGCGCCCTGGCCTAAACGTAGCAGCTGCCCACTAATTGCTTGAGTGAGTGTTTGATTGGCTCAAGCGTTCCGTCCATCATCCCCTTTTGTATCGCTTTGGTCGCCCTAAGTTGGCGGGGGTATGCCCAGACGTGGGTCCCTTGCTCACTTTGCCACTGGATTCAAGCAAGCCTGGCTGATGACGGCTGAAATGCCAGAAACCGGTCCTAGGATGCTTGTTTCCGGTCCAGGGAAGACATGGCTTGGCAGTTCGGGCTGGACTGTTCCCATGAGGCACAGGGTCAGACTGATTTGCATATGGCCATGTCTGAACTGGGGTGGTGGAGTGAGCTAAAGAATGATGATGGATTAAACCCAGATCAGTTGACTGGGGGTGAGTGTTTGATTGGCTCAAGCGTTCCGTCCATCATCCCCTTTTGTATCGCTTTGGTCGCCCTAAGTTGGCGGGGGTATGCCCAGACGTGGGTCCCTTGCTCACTTTGCCACTGGATTCAAGCAAGCCTGGCTGATGACGGCTGAAATGCCAGAAACCGGTCCTAGGATGCTTGTTTCCGGTCCAGGGAAGACATGGCTTGGCAGTTCGGGCTGGACTGTTCCCATGAGGCACAGGGTCAGACTGATTTGCATATGGCCATGTCTGAACTGGGGTGGTGGAGTGAGCTAAAGAATGATGATGGATTAAACCCAGATCAGTTGACTGGGGGTGAGTGTTTGATTGGCTCAAGCGTTCCGTCCATCATCCCCTTTTGTATCGCTTTGGTCGCCCTAAGTTGGCGGGGGTATGCCCAGACGTGGGTCCCTTGCTCACTTTGCCACTGGATTCAAGCAAGCCTGGCTGATGACGGCTGAAATGCCAGAAACCGGTCCTAGGATGCTTGTTTCCGGTCCAGGGAAGACATGGCTTGGCAGTTCGGGCTGGACTGTTCCCATGAGGCACAGGGTCAGACTGATTTGCATATGGCCATGTCTGAACTGGGGTGGTGGAGTGAGCTAAAGAATGATGATGGATTAAACCCAGATCAGTTGACTGGGGGTGAGTGTTTGATTGGCTCAAGCGTTCCGTCCATCATCCCCTTTTGTATCGCTTTGGTCGCCCTAAGTTGGCGGGGTATGCCCAGACGTGGGTCCCTTGCTCACTTTGCCACTGGATTCAAGCAAGCCTAGCTGATGACGGCTGAAATGCCAGAAACCGGTCCTAGGATGCTTGTTTCCGGTCCAGGGAAGACATGGCTTGGCAGTTCGGGCTGGACTGTTCCCATGAGGCACAGGGTCAGACTGATTTGCATATGGCCATGTCTGAACTGGGGTGGTGGAGTGAGCTAAAGAATGATGATGGATTAAACCCAGATCAGTTGACTGGGGGTGAGTGTTTGATTGGCTCAAGCGTTCCGTCCATCATCCCCTTTTGTATCGCTTTGGTCGCCCTAAGTTGGCGGGGGTATGCCCAGACGTGGGTCCCTTGCTCACTTTGCCACTGGATTCAAGCAAGCCTGGCTGATGACGGCTGAAATGCCAGAAACCGGTCCTAGGATGCTTGTTTCCGGTCCAGGGAAGACATGGCTTGGCAGTTCGGGCTGGACTGTTCCCATGAGGCACAGGGTCAGACTGATTTGCATATGGCCATGTCTGAACTGGGGTGGTGGAGTGAGCTAAAGAATGATGATGGATTAAACCCAGATCAGTTGACTGGGGGTGAGTGTTTGATTGGCTCAAGCGTTCCGTCCATCATCCCCTTTTGTATCGCTTTGGTCGCCCTAAGTTGGCGGGGGTATGCCCAGACGTGGGTCCCTTGCTCACTTTGCCACTGGATTCAAGCAAGCCTGGCTGATGACGGCTGAAATGCCAGAAACCGGTCCTAGGATGCTTGTTTCCGGTCCAGGGAAGACATGGCTTGGCAGTTCGGGCTGGACTGTTCCCATGAGGCACAGGGTCAGACTGATTTGCATATGGCCATGTCTGAACTGGGGTGGTGGAGTGAGCTAAAGAATGATGATGGATTAAACCCAGATCAGTTGACTGGGGGTGAGTGTTTGATTGGCTCAAGCGTTCCGTCCATCATCCCCTTTTGTATCGCTTTGGTCGCCCTAAATTGGCGGGGGTATGCCCAGACGTGG
Source organism: Calotriton arnoldi (assembly GCA_963921515.1). Classification (NCBI taxonomy): domain Eukaryota; kingdom Metazoa; phylum Chordata; class Amphibia; order Caudata; family Salamandridae; genus Calotriton; species Calotriton arnoldi. The sequence continues at coordinate 3,353 of CAWUFW010018917.1, read as the reverse complement.
GTCCCTTGCTCACTTTGCCACTGGATTCAAGCAAGCCTGGCTGATGACGGCTGAAATGCCAGAAACCGGTCCTAGGATGCTTGTTTCCGGTCCAGGGAAGACATGGCTTGGCAGTTCGGGCTGGACTGTTCCCATGAGGCACAGGGTCAGACTGATTTGCATATGGCCATGTCTGAACTGGGGTGGTGGGGTGAGCTAAAGAATGATGATGGATTAAACCCAGATCAGTTGACTGGGGGTGAGTGTTTGATTGGCTCAAGCGTTCCGTCCATCATCCCCTTTTGTATCGCTTTGGTCGCCCTAAGTTGGCGGGGGTATGCCCAGACGTGGGTCCCTTGCTCACTTTGCCACTGGATTCAAGCAAGCCTGGCTGATGACGGCTGAAATGCCAGAAACCGGTCCTAGGATGCTTGTTTCCGGTCCAGGGAAGACATGGCTTGGCAGTTCGGGCTGGACTGTTCCCATGAGGCACAGGGTCAGACTGATTTGCATATGGCCATGTCTGAACTGGGGTGGTGGAGTGAGCTAAAGAATGATGATGGATTAAACCCAGATCAGTTGACTGGGGGTGAGTGTTTGATTGGCTCAAGCGTTCCGTCCATCATCCCCTTTTGTATCGCTTTGGTCGCCCTAAGTTGGCGGGGTATGCCCAGACGTGGGTCCCTTGCTCACTTTGCCACTGGATTCAAGCAAGCCTGGCTGATGACGGCTGAAATGCCAGAAACCGGTCCTAGGATGCTTGTTTCCGGTCCAGGGAAGACATGGCTTGGCAGTTCGGGCTGGACTGTTCCCATGAGGCACAGGGTCAGACTGATTTGCATATGGCCATGTCTGAACTGGGGTGGTGGAGTGAGCTAAAGAATGATGATGGATTAAACCCAGATCAGTTGACTGGGGGTGAGTGTTTGATTGGCTCAAGCGTTCCGTCCATCATCCCCTTTTGTATCGCTTTGGTCGCCCTAAGTTGGCGGGGGTATGCCCAGACGTGGGTCCCTTGCTCACTTTGCCACTGGATTCAAGCAAGCCTGGCTGATGACGGCTGAAATGCCAGAAACCGGTCCTAGGATGCTTGTTTCCGGTCCAGGGAAGACATGGCTTGGCAGTTCGGGCTGGACTGTTCCCATGAGGCACAGGGTCAGACTGATTTGCATATGGCCATGTCTGAACTGGGGTGGTGGAGTGAGCTAAAGAATGATGATGGATTAAACCCAGATCAGTTGACTGGGGGTGAGTGTTTGATTGGCTCAAGCGTTCCGTCCATCATCCCCTTTTGTATCACTAATTGCTGGGCAGCTGGGAACATCACTGGCAGCGAAAACACTGTGCGCAATGCGCTGGGGCACGGGGAGCGTCTCCCCCTTCTTACCAACAAAAATGCCCCCAACGGAAAAATGGCACTGGCACCACTGTGCCCCGAGTCCCCACTGGGACTCTAAAACTCAAATGTGCCCAAACATTGCAGCTGCCCGCTACGGCGGTGCAGCTGTGGTGAAAAGTGAGCCGCGGGCTCTGGAGCCCTGGTCTGGGGCTCTTGTAGCCAATTTTCACCCCCACGTTTGAGTGGCCCGCTCTCCGGCGGGTCCGCTCAGGATACTCAGCCACTGCCCTGGTGCCCCGAGCACCTACAACAAAAAAGAAAAGAACGGCCTCAGCCCCACTCACCGGGGTTTTGACTGCTCCTCCGGACTTCCACGGGACCTCTCTGCTCCTCACCCGGTCCCTCTCCTGGGACCGGGACTTCAGCAAGGAGCCTGCGAGGCTCCGTACATGCGGGGCTCTCTCAGCTCACGAGAGCCCCATGCAGACTTGCCGGCTCCTTCCCTCAGCTCGGGACTCCCTGGGAGGCGGGGTAGGCTCCCGTCCTCCCTCCTGGCCAAGTACTCGCCACATGCAGGGCTCTCACCGGGACACGGGAGCCCTGCTTGGCAGACGCCAACTTCTTCCCTCAACTCTTCCGCAAGGCCCCTCCTACAACCAGGCAGAGGCAACGCCTGACTTCCGGGTCTTTGCAATCTCGGCGGCGATCTCTTTCCCCACAGATGCGGGGTGGGCTCCCGCTCTCAGGACTCGGCAACTCGGGCGGCGTGGTGACTTCTCTCCTTGGCGCAGTGCGGGGTGGGCTCCCGCCTGCCTTCACCACACACAAGCGGGGTGGGCACCCGCCACCTAGCGCCGCATGCGGGGTGAGCACCCGCTGTTTTACAAAAAATGTATAACGCGGGGTAGGCTCCCGCGCAGAGCAGGCAAACTGCGGGGTGGGCACCCGCTCGAGTGCACACAAATGTGGGGTGGGCTCCCACTTCAATAAGGAACTCAGAGGGGGAATCCCACATGCCGGGATTCCCTCGCTGCCTCGCGCTGCAGCAGGGCCAGCTCCTCTCTTCTCCTCCAGGGAAATTAGAATATAGCGCTCACGAGGCGCTGGGGAGCCATAAAGTCCTAAAAAGGGCAGGAAAAAAAACTGTCCTTGGTGCTGGGGAGACCCCAGCACGGCGCAGCCAGGCAGGCCAGCACGCAGGGACCCCCAGGAAGCAGCAGCTGGGTCCCGCGGCGGTTCCTCCTGGCAGAGTGTCCCCTCAAAGTCAGCACAAGCACAACATCTTCATGGGGTCACAGCCCCTTCATTTATAGGACATTTTCCTTTGTCTGTAGGCACAGGGCTGGGGGAAAACCAGATGCAACTGGTTTAGGAGCACTTTGTTTTCCAAGCTCCTCTTCCCCTTTGTCAGGTGGGGGCTAGGTACTCAGACACACCACAGGGGGCGGAGCCAGCATTGTACAGCCTGGGCACAGTCCTATTCAGAGTCAGGGCATTACTTCTCCCACTACCCTTAGCCCAGGTGTCCCATTCAGCCTAGCGCTGACTCACCCTGCCCCTCCTGGAGCCACACACACCTCCCAGCCCCTGTCACTCACAAAGCCAGACCTGCAATTCACATCAGGCAGGCAGACACATAGCACACAGAAATGCCAACTTCTAAAAGTGGCATTTCTCCACCAGTCACCCTAAATCTGCGCACACCATTGCGCAGCATTTATTCACACAAATTCATACATACTAGACTTGACCACACTGCTCCTCTCATAACAGGAATTACCATGGACACACTTATCCCCCATGCATTCCTATGGGAGGGTAGGCCAATCTCACTAAATGTAACACAGAGCACGCATGCACTTTACACTGGACAGCAGTGCTAAAGTGCCTAGAGGCCTAAAACCACCAACACTACACAGGGAAAAGGCTAGGAGACAGGCAAAAAGTTTAGGGGTGACCCTGCCAAAAGGGCCAAGTCCAACAGGCCCCGAATCGCGGTAGCTACCGCCTGGCACCAGCGGTGTGTCACCGCCTT